>JANIWG010000080.1:0-60879 GCA_030705025.1 Myxozyma udenii
TGGCTCCGATGGCATTACGCTACAGCAGAATACAGCAGAAAACAGTCGAATTTAGTATGCACACAGCACATAGCCCTATCAAAGCCCTACACGGATACTTCACGGATAGCTCACGGATACAGAAATTTTGTATCCGTATCCGCCCAAAACTGCGAGACCATTATCCGTATCCGTATCCGCCAAGGACTAGACGGATAGACGGATACGGATACGGATAACTACACGGATAAATCGCCTATCCGTGTCCAGCCCTACTCAAGTCTGGAACAGAAGCTCTCCTATCACATAGCGGCGCTTTGATCTGACCGGACGCTTCCCACCTCTTGCGTGATAGTTTACTGATTAATGATGAGAACATATTCTCACTTTAGGTAAGTCCGCTTCGCTCGGCACCTGAGTTTATCAAAGTCGATTACGTCGCAGTATCGGCTGACCAATACTGATGGCTTTGACGTTCCGATAGTGCAATTACACTCCTGCAGTCCGTAATCTCCGTTCACTATCGTAAACATGTATGGAGATATTGCATGGAGTTTTAAAGCAATCATGAATGGCAGGTGCCAACAATGAAGTTGTGTAGACTTTTAAACGCACTTATTCCATAAACAAAATATAAATTTAATCAATAAACAAGAATAAATACAATGATGTTCACCCTTGTTGAACATTTCATCTTTAACATCCGATTGCTACCCCAAGCCAGTTTCAACGGTGCCATCCAATTCACACCGTCCAAGACCATCTTTTTGAGACCCAACGAAGCAAGTAGACAAGTCCAAGGAGAACTGGTACTTCAATCAGTGGGCCCACAGTCGAGGCGAGAGCCTGATCGCTGCTGGGCCCAAATGTCGTAATAGCCACAGCAATCGCCAGTTCAAAGTTATTACTAGCAGCAGTAAAGCTCTGAGTTGTTGATAGTTGGTATCCAAACCCACTTCGCCGTGCTATAAGTAGGGTAGCGAAAAATATTATAAAAAAATAGACGATAAGAGGTGCAGCAACACGAATAACAGATATGATCTGGTGTACTATCTGGTGACCCTGTGATGCAAATAGTACTAAGATAGTATATAGCAGCCCGATGAGCGACCAAGGGGAGGCGAAGCGTAAAAACACGCGATCGTACCAGGCCATTCCTGCTATTGCGCGCAAAGAGAACCGGGTAATAATTGCAGCACCCAGGGGAATACCTAGGAAAACGGCAACGCTTGTAGCAACGACCGAATAGGAGACGTCCGTTGCTCGCTTCTCGCCGCTGATGACGCGGATAAATAACACGGAGAAAGGGGCATAGAGAGCCATTTGAAGAATCGAGTTGATAGCAACCAGGATCGCGCAGTACTCGGCATCACCGCCGGCGAGGCCATTCCATATCAGAACCTAAACGTAGGAGTCAGCAGTGAGTTAACCTATGTTTGGTTAAAAAGAGAAAACAGTACTAGCCATTGCAATACATCTCGCGAGGCCTACAAGAATAAGACCGACACGCAACTCAGGATTGTCGGGAAGAAACGCCCATGCTAGGCCCAACTAATTCCAGCATTTATTAGCAATGGCTGAAATCACAACACGGATTAAATGAGCATGGAACCTGCCATCAAGAAAGGCGCAACAATCCAATTGATAAAGATGCTGAAGAGTATTTGTTTCCAAATACCACGGTGCGAGAGGATCTCATGCAAAGCCTCGTAACGAACTTTGCACAAGATAGGGTACATCATGATGAGCAAACCAATCGCTGCACACATATCAGTTAACATTTGCTAATTTACATGTAGCAGACCCTAGGTCCATACCAATAGGGACGGAGACGCCGACGAATTTGCCTTTCTCCAGGGCTGGTCCAGTCTCAGGGACAAAGTTGCCGAGGATGATTCCAACGGTCATGGCTAGAAAGATCCACAGAGCAAGAAAGCGATCCAGCCAACCGAGAGATTTGAAGGCCGACACGTTCTTGGGCTTGTCCCTTTCAGCAACGGGGACGATGCTCTCCATGTCCCGGGTGTTGCAAGTTGTTGTATCTCATTCGGTGTACTTGAAGTCTGGCTTGCAGAGTTGTTGAAGGGGTCGAAATCTGTGTGGCGTGGCGGAAAGAGTTGGAGAGGTTTGGTGCTGGCGATTTTTTCAGACGGCACAGCCATGGCGATTGCTGGGACGGTTGAGCTTAGAGTTGAGCGCCCTTTATAGGAGCGGTTTGGTCTCTAGGTATTGAAGATGGCGATCTTGATAGTGCTTGCTTGCCCGGCAAGTTGTGCTGACCCAGTGGCGGCGGTTCGGCGTGGCTGGCTCGGGCCAATGAGATCCAGGGCATGACAGATGCCCGAGATTCCTCCAAATAGCGGGTTCCACCTCTGACCAGGTGAGCCCATCAGCTCTTAGGTTTGATCCGCTCCTGGCGACGCTCTACCATACGAATCGGTACGCGGTGCCGCGCTGAGCTCTAGATTTGCGACCCAGTCGGTCGGTATTGCGGTTAATGATGGCCTGAAAGTGTACAGTATTGCCAGCGCAAGTTGTATCAGTGCGTCCGGCTACTCTGGCAGGACCTCCTATCCAAGCCCTATCAAAGCTCCCACGCTACGTGCCAAAATGAGACTCGATAACCCATTTGTTGGTCAGACAAGCACTTGCCCCCCCAACGCCCGGAAACAACTTCGACAAGGCATCTGTCAGGCCCCGATTATGATTGGGCACCAAAGGCACCTGCATAAGAGCGTGGGGTCAGGAAATCGGTCGATTATAGCTGACAAATGATGATAACCTCTCCAGGATAGCTGAAATCTCCACACCGAAGCATCAACAAACCATGGCCCGGGGATGACAGGGTCTTAATTGACTGCGGCAGCGGCGCTTACTCCCCTGCAAAATAGCTCGTAAGCCAGCACCCGTTAGATCGCACAAAGGTGCAATTAGTCGCTGGTGTTCTTGGGCAGCCTCGATCGCTACAAAAGCCTCCCGTTGCATGATGCGTCGCTATTGACATGCAAAACTTTTTAGGAGTCAGACTACACAACCAGACGTCTGTCTGAGGGGAAGTGTTGGAAGCTGTGAAGCAGCCAAACCTCTAAAGTGAGCAATAGGGTGTTTGTTGTACCAACCAGCCTGCGAACCATTAACTACTTCCTGTAATCTACTGTAACATTCATATATAACAACAATAACAAGACATATATTATTTATAGATAGCTGCGTACATTCAGAGTTTACTTCTCTCAGAAAGCAACTTTGATAAAAACAAATATGTTAAAAGCTTAAGACGGGCGAGGAAGAAAAGGAATGCGCAAGTGCGGAGGCTTCTGTCTTTTTGTGCGTATGATCCTGACTTTGTCTTTATTTACGATGCGTATTTAAGACGCAAAAGCGAGCAGAACGGAACGCGTACGCGACGCGTACATATGCACACACTGTCTTGCGATTTTTCAGTCTCCTCCTGACGCAGTAAAACTCTCACGTTTGATGACGATACTTGAGTTTCTAATCGATAATTGGTAGCGTTTGACAGGCTCAGTCCCTTTCGAATAGTGTGTTGACCGTCATCTTCCGCACCCTGGATGCAGAAAGTCTCGTGATAGTAGTACTGCGCAAAGTGATCTACCCCTTTTTCTGTCACTTCTTTAACAAGAATACCCTCATCTTCTTGGTCAGTATACTGCCATGAGTCCTTGATAACTAGAGCAGTGTGCGAGTCATCTTTGAGATGGGCCTTCCAGCATGCTGTTGCCCGACCAGCAATACAACGCCTATGTTGTATGACCTTATCAATTATCAGACGCTCTTTCTGACCGAAACGCTCAATCTCGATAAAACGTTCACCATTTGAGGTAATAAATGAAAGATCAACCCAAGCATCTGTTTGTCCATGATAAGAAATCCAAGAATCGAGGTCACAAATAATAACCCGCCGTCCTTCTTATTGATGTCAAATTGCTCAGAGGCAATCTCATAATGCTGCCCGTGTTCTGAGTATGTTGTTGGTATGAAGGCGCCGGCCGCGTAGGCGGGGTGGACACAAGAGCAGCAGTGGACGATTGGGGAAGCAATTTGCGTAAAACAACGGCGGTCGAGGGTGTGAGAGACGAGATGAATTGAAACGCCGCTGTAGATGACTGGACAGTGTCGGCAGCAGCGGCAAGCACAAGCTCCCAGATCGATGAATTCTGTGGGTTATCCGTCAGCACTTCCTTAAGAAGAGGTTAAATGCGATTAAAATCAAAGCCATCAGAGCAGACAGCAGCTCCATAACAAAATCTTGACTCGTTTTATGACTGACTAGAAAATACCAGTCTGGCTTCCAAAAGATTCATGAGCACAGCTAGAGTGGTCGTTGAAAGGTATTTTAGGCCTAACACGGTCAAAACAGTCCACAGACATATCTAGTTTGTTTTACCTTCTGTTGCAAGCAGGCCGATCGTGTCTGTAGCAGGTGAGAATTTTCCGCGTTGACAAATAGTATTGAAGGGTGCTGCAGCAGATATCAAGTAGCAGCAAGTCCTTGGCGCTCATGGCTGATTGATGTTGGTTTGTTTTGGAAATTTGAGATCTTCTAGTACGCAAATATGTGTCTGGCAGCGAGGACAAAACAGAAGTATAGCCAGGAGCGGCGGGCATGTGTTTAGATCATATATATCGATGCTCGAAGAGTAGTCGGTCAATTGGTTGAAACAAGGGAAGAGCAGGGTGAAGAAAGGCAGAAGTCAGAGGATCAGGAACTACAGGCACAATGAGGTAAATAGACCTGTGCGGCAGGAGGCGACTTTGGTGTCTCATTGGGTTGTGCGGTATCTTCCCTTTCAGCAGGAGGTGCCTTGCTAAACCTGGAGGAGCGTGCGTCATGGGGACCCGCGTGGCGTTGCCGGTCACAGGATGTTCAGGTTTTTGTTGGTCGAGTAAAGGGGCATGATGATTCCATGAAAGATGCGATTGGGCTCATGGCGGAATGTCCATGTGTGTGTGGAGTGGCTATTTCGATCCGCACACAGTGGAAATCATAACGATGCATTTTCGTGGGCGAAATGGACGAGGTGGTTTACGCAATTTCCGTGGAGGCTTGCCGCTCTATTTCTTTTTTCAGGAACCTTCATGGTTGCGTTTACAGTACCTACTTCATTCATTAAACCAGCTAGCGAAGCTCGAAGCTCCGGCAATGTCTTTTTGAAGCTTCCGCAACTGCCCTTCCATGCATCATTAGCTTGAAGTAGTCATCAAGAACAACGGGTTTGTATTATTGTTCTGGCTGCTAAACTAACTCACTTAATAGATCTACCTTTTCCTGACTTTGTCAATTCGAGGCTAAAGATACAAATTTACGTTTGAACAAAATTTCACACTATATTATAAGGCTCATCAATCTTAAGTACAGATGATATATAGATCCGTTTGTCTCAATGCCAAGTAGCAGGTCCAAATTTGGCACCCTCCGCAACTGTGTACAGTGGAGTAGCGGCGCCGTCGACACCAGCACCAGAAACTGTTCGTCCCCACCATGGAATGCTCACATTGGTCACTTGAAGCGTGCAAAAAATAATTACCGCACATAAAGCAACACCCGCACTCAGAGCAGCAGAAAGCACAAAGTTGTACTTTGTCCACCAAGTCAGATAACGTCGACGAATATAGTACATGAAAATGAATGAAACCTCAAATCCAGGAATAAAGTAGGACAAGTTGTAACCGGAGTTCCACCAGCTCATTCCAGCTAGAAACATAATCGGGTTGAAGTTCTTGACAGCCGGGAATTTCTTCATTGCAAGAATTCGCAAATAGTACATAGGAGCGCCAGCAAGAGTTCCAATCAAGAACGACCACTTAAGCCATGGATAAAGCTGTCCAAAAATCCTTCGAGGACCGACGACGCCCCAGACAAGAGTGGCAGTGTAGAGCGCATTTGGGAAAGGACAAGTGAATCTGTTACTCTGGTCCAGCGAGCAAAGATCATCAAAAGAACTGGTCAGGACAATATTGGCCGCAATAGTGATCAAGACTTGGATAAGCGTAGCGAGCATCTGAGCTCTTAAAAATGCACGAGGTGGAAGCTTGGCATAGTGTGCCAGCTTCTGAGAGCCAATGATACTGTCGGCTTGAGCGTCAACATTCCATCCGAAAACACGGCAAAGCATGTTGGAAATTGCGTGCTCTGGAACCATGTATCCCGCAACGATAATCGCAATATCGTTAAACCCAAGCTCGTAACCAGTAATGGAAAAGACAATTGCACTGGGAAACACAAGGAAAATGCAAATAACCATTATAACGATGATTGCCCACGCAGGAGTGTTTGTCGGGTAGACTTCACAAGCAAGAATAGCGAATACCACTGATACAAGAAGAATGATAAGATACCACCAATCTGGAACTTCAGGGTACTTTGACATGATTCTGCATAAAGGATCGTTGTAAGATTCGTAGTTGGACTTGTGGCGTTCCTTGATACTTCTCACGAACCCAACAGCAGCGGTCTTCAAGTGACGGAATTCTGCGAGAATAACATACACCCAAGAACTTGTAAACATAACGAATTCCGAGCCGTAAATCATGACATAACCGATCGAAAGGAAGGGAAGCGAGTAGGCTTTGTAGCCTTCAAGATCAAGCGTCAAGTCAGGCTTGACAATTCTAGACGCATTGTAGCTCGCTCCGGTGTTGTCAAATGATCCAGTAGAGTTGATTGGAAAATAGCCCATCCACTTGTAGTTACGGATGTAAAGACCAAGCATGATCAAACCAGAGACAATCATGCCCATTGTCTGGTTGAACTGAGAGAAGAATGGCACTGCAAGTGGATTCGAGTAGTTGATAACACCCCAGTCAAAGGTTGCCAAAGGATTGAATCCAAGACCGCTCTCAGAGCCAGTGACAATGGCGAGCATCTTATGCTTTGGCGCTATCCATGTCATCCAGTTGAACGTACTAAGAGCAGTGAAAATGAAGCCAGGAAGCCAATAGTAAACCATCATTCCACCCATAACCAAGAAGAAGAACTTATATCGAGTCATGGTCCAGCCGTGAATTGAGTGCTTCTCTTCAGGCTGCAATAAAGTTCTGTTGAGCATAACAATCGGAAGCAAAGACGGCCAGATGGCTTTCGACGGATAGACAACCTATAGTTTTATATAGTCAGACCTCATTCGAAAGAGGATTTAAACGGAAGAAGCGTACCCATCGGCGGAGCAATCCTGCAAGACCGTACCCAAAAAACTGGGTTGAAAAGTTCATCAAAAAGATGAATCCAAAGTTTGCCCATTTCTGATTGAAGAACCTTTCGAGTTGAATAACAAGAATATAGCTGATGAAGTTTGACGATGTAGAGCCGACTTGAACCATGAGTGTTGCAAGCATCTGCTCTTTGGCGTTCCATGGGCCAGGATTCAAAGAATGGCGCTTTCCAAAGAGAGTAACGCCCCAATCTGGAAGGACCCTGGCGAGAAACTTGCCGCAAGGAAAAAGCAAAATCTGAATAGCTGTAGAGCCAATTGTGAGAGATGGCTGACGATTGGCAAAAAGCTGATTGATAAAAGAGCCGATCGAAACCCAGACAATGCCCAAGAAGTAAGAGCGGAAAGTCTCAACCGGTGTGTTCACATCATCAAAAGGATCACAGACAGCTCGCACCTCTGGATAGGGAGAGTGGTACTTGAAAACCGTAGCTTGAATAAGAAGATCAAGAATGTAGGTTTCATGACCTTGACCGTATTCCTCCTCGCCAGCAAGCAGAGCTGTCACCTTGTCTGCCGTGAACTTTGGAAAGTTGAAGTCGTCCGAGTGAAACTCATCAATAGAGGTGAGAATCTCCAATGCTTCCGACACGGTCATGGTCGTCATAACTTCCAAAAGGTACTGAACAACGTGGTCATTGTCGAGAATATCATGCAAGTCCAAGTGGGTCTCCGTGGCAAATCGGTCATAGGCGCGTTCCCGCAGGCCGGGAATTTGGAGTTCAGAAATGACAATGTCCGCATCTTGCTTCAGCGTTAACGAGGCTGGCTCTTTGTCAAACTTGCTCTCGCCAATAAGATACTCGTCTTTCTTTTCGTCGTACTCCATCGTGCCGAGTCTGAGTTCACCAGTGTAGTTTAAAGGCGTAGGAATCTGATGAGTGCACTTTGGCGTGTGGTAGACAAGTGGGAAAAGAGCGCCTTCATATTGTAAACCGAAGCTGGCTGCCGAAACGAATGCGCTGAGCCGAGAGATAGCATTGATACGACGGCCAAAGACTTTTCCAGTAAAATAAGCTGCATGCGCTTGCCAGTAAATCACTGGGTCCGGCATGAGCGCCTCGGTGGCGCTAGTAGATTGTCCCCCCGTCTACTTGTGCAGCGCCGAAACCGGTCTGTGCGACGCTTCACCGGCCTTTGGGTCGGGATCTTGCGTGTCGAGTGAGACGAAAGATGGCGTCCACAAATGAGCGGATTGAGCATCACGAGTTCAGTTCCCGATATCGTTATCTCATAATGGCTGGATTCTACGCCCGGGATTTCGCGCCTTGAGACCTGGTCTGACGCTTTGATGGACTATTCGCCGGACGGACTGCAAAGATCTGGAGAAGCTTTCAGTTAATGACACCAAAGAAGACGCACAAGCACACGCAAAGACAAAGAACAAGTCGCGCACAAACCTCCGCCAAGGTCTGTGCATGCGAAAGTCATCATGATTCGCCGACAGGAGGGCGTGGAGGGAGATCTGCGGGGAACCGATATGATCGTCCGATACGCCGCACGTCTGGGTCATTCACCGAAATTCGTGTCTCAAATATCGACAGACCGTTGTCGACAAAACATAACACAATAATTGGTCTCAAATTGGAGTGCCACTATCATGTCCAAATGCTTGAAGAAGATATCTGAGATTGATTTCACCAATGTTTCACGTCGTTGCGTGATTTGTGGTAGACCGATGCTCAATCTCCACGCAATTACTCGATAACCAGCTCTGCGACTCACGATTGAGGCACAATCGCGTGAATGATCGAATTTTGCTGACTCCTCGGTGGGAGACCTTTGAGTGGAGAGCTTGCGTAGTTACCGGAAAAAAAGGATTGCAGTTCCCGCATCTGCGGCTGTTCAAGTTTTGAAAAAGTCGCCTAAAACGTATAGCCGTGTCTCCACTTTCTGCAGTTCGTTGCAGACAGATGCATGTTTCGGGATAATGATGGTCCACTCCACAGTTTCTGCTATCTGAGGGTGCGGATCTGTCGCTATTGTCTCTGAGTTTATCGTGTAGACAAGAGACACAGAAATAGAGTTTGCCCTCGAGTCGATCACCGAGCTGGAAATAATTATGCCGTGCCGGCGTCTGCTGCTGCTCTGAAAATGCACAGGACGCCGGGCCCGTTTGCAACGGCGGCCGGGAAGTCGTATTCTCGTGCGCTTCGCGATGACCCTCCCCTAGCTGATTGTTGCCTTTTACTTCTGTAAACGTTTATGCAGCAAACGGGAGAATACAGTCTACAACCATGCAGTTTAGTACAGTTATTAAGCAAATCCATGATTGACCCATTTTCTGCAAATTAAGATGGCATGCGCAGAAGCCGAGACATTGTGCATCGAGCTTGATCATTCATTATCAGTCTTATCGTCCCTGGCGCTCTAACAGTATATCGCGCACATGCACATTGATCGGAAAATTCGTATGACTATACCGATCTATGATTTTATCAGACGGATTTGAGTATAAGCGTCTCTCAGAGCACCAGTGCAGTACAGTCGTGCACTGATCAGTGGTCAGATCCCGGACGACTACGGGGACCCCACACTTTGCCTGTGAGCATGCCGCCATTACGAACTCAGTGGCCGTAGTCAACGCAAGCTCTCGCCGGACCATGGTGATAAGCAAGTCCTCTTCGTAGAAAGACCTTATGGACAACCTTATCCTTTTACTGAAGACGTACCAACCGCATTTGCGTTACTTGCGTATTTCCATTCTGTCTGCATACGTACATGATACTTAGCGTATCCCTCAGAAATCATCAACTCTGCAGATCCGGATCTCCATTCGCCAAAGATGATGGAACAATTAATCATCTCGTGGCATTAACACATCACGACTGGACGATAATGAGGCCAGGATTCATAACAAGTATGACAGTCTCATGTCAAAGCACATCTACTTGACTGGCCGGAGGTCCATCTTCAGTTCCCAAGTGCAATACTCTGAATACTCTGAAGCTCGATCAGTCACTTTCGTTAGTTACCGCTTGCCCAGATATTGCAGTTTCAGACAGAGTCTTGCAGGGATCTCAGGACCGCACTTGACGCAGCCAAGCGGCGGAGCCTCATGCAAGATGCACTCAAAAACAGAGCAGTTAGTTTTGACAAGCTTTTCCAATCAGAAAGTGTTTGCAAAGTTGACGAGAACATTTTTGTGCGCGGTCTGGATGGTACCCATTACAAACCAACGCAAGAACATTGGAACTGAAGCGTCACAGGATTCCACCACAGTGTACGCGTCTGCATCGGTACTGCACTTCTTGATCGACCATTGAGAATGCGTCGAAACTCCCATGCCTGCCTCCGTCCGTACGTGCAAAACGACATCATCCTGCTCCGGCTCGACAAACTCAAATGTAGCGGTGTATTCGATTTTGCTTTTGAATCCCATTATAGCAGGAACCAAATCTGTTATCTTGTATCTCACTGTGTCCTTCACTCCGTTGTGCGGTCTCGCAGGCGTACCTTCGACCAAGTCTACTTGCACAAATTCGCCAGCAAAATTGTTGCTTTTGATCATTGCAACTGGGTCGTGCAGCTTTCCGAGTATTTCCTCGGCTGGCCTTTTCACGGTGATGCTTGTGGTGACGACCGAGCCTGTAGTTGTCTGCGTGGCTGTGGACATGGCGATGTAGTATATAGAGCGCGTGTAGTCTAGTGATGGTTACTGTCTACGCGAGGAAATTCGACACTTTAAATTGAAGAGGACTGGCCCGTGCGAGGGCTTCTACATATGACGGAAACCAACTTGTAAACTATTAAGGCTCTGGCATTCACACACACTATCACAGCACCAAATACACACTTCTCGATAAATAACAACTTCACACAAGCCTATAAAGCATCCGCCAGTCCCTGGACGATCTCGTAGACTGCCCACGCGCCCGGGTCGGGCGGAATCCGGTCGTCGCCTGTCGTCACGTATGTTGCCCGCCCAAACTTTGGCTTCATGTCCCAAGTTCCCTCTGCGGCGCTCTTCGCAGCAGCAACCGCGGCTCCAAAGTCCTTTGTCCTCGCCAGCGCAACGCCAAACGGAATCAACACGTCCATCACTGTTCTGTCGCCGGGACGCGCAGCAGTGTGCTTCATCAGAGAGTCAAGGGCCTCTTTCACGCAACCGGCAAAGATCTCGACCGTGACTGGCGTGGTTCCGCTCGTGGCTGCAGCAGCCTCGGTGAACGCGCTGATCAGACTTGAAAAGAAAATGCCGAAAATCGCTCCGAGCGTGCCGCCCATGGTGTCTGCGGCGTTGGAGACAATATCGAGCAAAATCAGGATACTGTCGGGCTTGACATCCATCTCTCCTTTGTCAAGAGCAGCGAGAACCGCCAGCGAAACGCTTTTGACACTGTCGCCGCAATCACCATCGCCCATGATCATGTCCCACTTGGTAAGGTCGGGCTCAGCTGCCACTGCGCGCTCGCACGCTGTTCGCACCATCTTCACAATTTTTTCTGGTGGCGCGGTGAAGTCGCCGTGCTTGAGGACCGAAGGAACATCAGCGTGAAGTCCGTTTGTTTTTCCGTTTGCGACGCCGTTCATCTTGCCGTTGACCTTGATGCTCGCCTTTGTTGGCAGGTAAGGATGCGGGAACGATGGAGCAGTTGATGGTGCGTCGAGATACTCAAACAGAGTAGAGACAGAAACTCCTGCTGCAGCCGCTGCTTTTGTGACGTTTAGGAGAGTGATTGAGAATCCAGGACCGTTCAGCGAGGACTCAAACGAGTCAGAGTACACGCGCGAAGGCTTGATGTTCCACTTGGACTTGAGGACATCGAGCGACTGGTAGGTAAGCGCGCCTGTCTCGAGCGCTGAAAGACCGCCAAAGTTGTCAATGAGCATGACCGTTTCGTCGTCGTCGTCGAATGCAACATATGCGCGCTCAGGATCCATTGGGTCGACGAGGTAAGCAGCCATCTCTGTGAGCAATTCTTGGATGGTGGGTTGTGGTGAGATTTTGCGAACGCCAGGTTCATTGTGAATGCCCATTCCAAGGATGACAACGTCCTCAGCCAACTGCTCGTGATTTTGGCGTCCGGGAACGTGGCAGTGATCGAGTGAGGAGCCAACGGTGACGGTGTTGGCGTTGACCGCATTGCCGAGAGTGATGAGGTCTTCGAAGGACGTGCGCGCGGCCGCGGCAGCACCAAGGACTTTGAGGACTGCGTGGTTGATTAGTAACGAAGCATTGATTGACTGAATAGAGGTACTTACTCAAGATGTTACCAGCGAGACCGCGACGGCCGACTGCGCCGGTTCTGCTGCGACCGAGAGCGACGTCGTCGGTGGCCGCAAGAATGGCAAACTTCTTGCCCGGGTTTCTGGCGCGCGCCTTTTCCAAGGCGAGACCAAAGTGCAGACGGTCGCCAGTGTAGTTTGTGACGACGATGATGTTTCCGGCGTCGGAAAGGACGGTTTCGATGCCAGTGAGAATCTGTTTTGCGGAGGGAGAACCAAAGATGGGGCCGCTGATGGAGGCGGAGAGGGCGTTTTTGCCGACGAGGCCGGACCAGGCAGGCTCATGGCCGGAGCCGCCGCCGGAGATCAGAGAGACGGCATCGGGATCGCGGTTTGCATCGTAGATGACACGCTGGTCGGGGATGAGGGTGAGGCCCGGGTTGATCTGGACGAGAGCGGCGAGGTGCTGGGAGACGAGCGAGGGCGCGTCGGCAAAGAAGTGCTTGGTCGACATTTTGGGCAATTGTCGATGTTGGAGAAGAGCGTGTAGCGTTGGAAGGTGTTTACCAGTCGCGATATGGACGAGTTTTATATGCGCGACTCTGTAGCAGGAACCCCGCGTGGGGTATCGGCAGAGCTCCGAGCCCCGCATCGCGAAGCGCTGCCCGCGACTGCCGTTTACGGCAAGTCCGGGGCGACCGTGAGCGCGGGCCGGAGATGGCGCCGTGGAGCGCGGGGCGCCGCGCCGGATGCGGCGGGACGCGTCGCGCGCTACGGTGCGAGCCTGTGAGCCTGTGTGGATATCGAGGGGCGGGAGACGCGTCGCCGACCGCGACAAACGCGACAAACGCGTCGACCGCGTCGGAAGCTTATGGTTTAGTTTAATGCAAGTATATGTTCCCATTCCAGATATGCTATACTAAGAGACAAACTCCCCAAAATCGTCCTCATCGTCGGCCGCGGGTGTAGCGGCGCTGTTGTGGGCAGACGCACTTAGCGCGGCAGCGTCGGCTTTCATCCTGTCCTTTACCTGCTGCGCAGAGGGCGGCGGGGGTAGAAACGATCCAGACCAGCTGGTGGCGGCGGTGCTGATGGAGGAGGAAGAAGAAGAAGAAGAAGAAGAAGAAGCCGCGGAGTCGCTGGCTGGGGTTGGAGATTTTTTGCGCGGTATGCTCTGGTTCGGTCAGCGATGTGGAGGGAGACAGAGAGATGGCGAGCAGAGCCCCGGAGACTCACGAGATTGAGTGTTATGGTTTCGCCTTCTTTTAGTGAGTAGCTCTTTTGCGGGCTGTTGTTTGTCTTTGCTGAGCTGGCCTGGTCTGGATTGGCGTGTCTGGGTGAAAAGTGTCAGCGAATTGGTGTGCCTTGACTGGTGGCCGCATGCGCAGCTGGATGATACGCACCGTCTGAAATCTTGGAGCGCGATATTGAAATCGAAGCTGTCGGAGCGCTCAGCAAAGCCCATGCCGAGATACGCGTGCTTGTCGCCGTTGACGACGCGGATGGCAAAGAAGCGGGAAGAGTCGAGGACCTGCTCCACGCCGCGGCCGTCGCTGGAGTAGGGCGCAGTGGCAAACATTTCACCGGTAGTTGCGTCCTCGAGACGGAGCTCGCACTGGACCTTCTCGGCGGGGTCAGATGGGCTGGAAGTCTCGACGACTCGCAGCCTGCCGGTCCAGAGGGGCCGGGAGACGTCCCAGTCGGCGGCTTTGTAGCCACGGGCGGACCGGAGCGGAGGGATCTGGTAGACGAGCACCTCGCGCGCAATGTAGAGGACGGACTCTGTGGTCGCCATGACGTGAGGATGCACCGAGCGATGTGGGGTGTATGCGATGCGAGGCGTGCGAGGCGTGTGCGAGGCGTGTGCGCGGCGTGTGCGAGGCGTGTGCGAGGCGTGTGCGAGACGCGTATACATGTGTTCGCGATGCCCGCTGCGCCGAGTGTTTGTTGTTCTGGGTACGCGGTTCCAGGACGCCTCGCTGTTCTGGGTACGCTGTTCCAGGCGCTGTTCTGTTCTGGGTACGCGGTTCCAGGCGCGTCTTGTCCGGGGCACGAGGAGCGCATTCTCCGCGGGCGCGCCGCACGGCGACGACGACGATCGCGGCTTTCGGATGGGTTCCAACGGGGACGAGAGTCGAGTCGCCCGCCAGAATCGCACGATGGACGACTTTGTGGTGCACGTGCCGCCGCTGCTTCCGCGCGCGCTTGCGATTCCTGTGCGACCGGCGCACCCGTCGCCGCGCGGGTCGCTTCCGCGGGCGGGTGTGGGCTCGCTGGGCTCGCTGCCTGCCGCCCGCCGGTCCGCACCGGACATTGTCACCGGCGGCGACGACGACGATGATAATGATAACGACGGATCTGGCGACGACGGTAGCTCTCCGGACCCGGCTCCGGGACCCGAGCCCGTCGCACCGCGCCCGCGCTCCTCCGCCCATGTTCTCGCGTCTCCGCTGCGCAGCTCCGTGTTCGACCTGTCCTCCACGTCCTCGTCCCAGTCCTCCACTCCGCGGCCGCCACACCCCACTTTCACGCCCGGCGCCTTCGACTCTGTCCCCCGACCAACCGACGCCCGCGACGCCCGCGACCGCTACGGCTTCCGCAAGCAGTCCCAGTTCGTGTCCCTCCAGACCTACGACGACTGGTCCGCAAAGTACGAAAAGCACCTCGCTCGCCGCCGCCGCAAATGGAGCATGCTCATCCGCGACGCCGGCATTCCGCTCGACTCCGCCGGCGTGCCCGTCCGCTTCCCGCCAAAGTCCAAAAAGATGAAGCGCTACGTCCGCAAAGGCGTCCCCGTCGAGTGGCGCGGCGCCGTCTGGTTCTGGTACGCTCGCGGGCCCGAGGTGCTCAGCGCGAATCCCGGCGTCTACGAGACGCTCTGGCGCAAGGGCATCGTCGACCCGCCCGTGGACCTCGAACTCATCGAGCGCGATCTGCACCGCACTTTTCCCGACAACATCTACTTTCGCAATAACAGCAACAACAGCAACAACAACAACAACAACAACAACACCACCCCGACCACTCCGCGCTCCGCGGGAAGCAACTACAGCAGCAGCCGCCGGTCGTCCGCTGCAGTTCCCGAGACCTCGATTGTGCAGGCGCTTCGGCGCGTGCTTCTCGCGTTCTCGCTGTACGTGCCCAAGATCGGCTACTGCCAGTCGCTCAACTTTCTCGCTGGCCTGCTGCTGCTCTTCATGGACGAAGAAAAGACATTCTGGCTCTTGGTCATCATCACTCAGCGCTATCTTCCAGGAGTGCACGAAATCAGTCTCGAGGGCGCAAACGTTGACCAGGGCGTCTTGATGATGTGCGTGAAAGAGTCGCTGCCTGGCGTGTGGGAGAAGATTGCGGCCGGTCTCGACGGTATGCACCAGGACGAGATGATTGTGAAGTTGCCGCCGATCACGCTGTGCACGGCCGCGTGGTTCATGAGCGGATTCATAGGCGTGCTTCCAATTGAAAGCGTGATGCGCGTGTGGGACTGCTTCTTTTACGAAGACTCAAAGGTATTCTTCCGCATAGCGCTGACGATTCTCAAGCTGGGCGAGCCGCAGATTGCCAAGGTCCGCGACCCGATGGAGATCTTTCAGATGGTCCAGACGATTCCAAAGTATCTGCTCGACGCCAGTGCGCTGATGCAGGCGTGCTTCCGACGGCGGAACGGGTTTGGGCACATTTCGCAGGACGAGATCATTCGGCGGAGGAAATATGTTGCCGAGCGCCGGCGCACAATGGCAGTGCAGACCAACCTGAACCGGAGCCAACAGCAGCAGGTGCTGGTGGGCGACGATGGTGGCGATGCGGACGGGCGACAGTTGATCACCACCACCACCACCGCCACCACCACCACCACCACCACGACGACGACGGTGAACATGATCACGGCGACGAGCTCTGTGCCGGTGAACACGGCACGCGTGAAGCGGCAGGACGGGGTCGTGGGGCCGTACCACTCGAAAACCAACTTTGGGCGCAAGATGCAGCTGTTGCGGCTGGGGTCGTCCAATATGCTGAGTTTGAATGCGCGGGACGATTACTTTGGAAAGAGCCACAGGGAGAACATGCCGCCGCCGGCACTGGTGATTCCGCAGGTTCTCAGTCCGGATGAGGAGTGATGGGGCGTGATTTTTGGGATGTATGTAGATGTAACATAGGGAAGTTTTTTTCTTTTTTGGGGGGATTCAATAGATATTAGAAATGAGCTAATGATTAGATGTTGTCTATATAGAGAGAGAGATGCAAGTAGATGATTAAATAAAGGTGTTGTCGATGAGTCTTGTTTTTGAGCCGGACATGTTGGGCACGCGCACGGCGAGACTGACGATGGCGCCTCTGAGCGGGTGGACGTGGTCGAGGCGGGCGAGGGTGTCTGTGTCGGAGACCTCGACGTACTCGATGTCGTCCCGGGGAAACTTTGTGGCAATGCGGTCGATGACGGCGGCGCGGATGTCTTCGGCGGAGGTGGAGGAGCGGGCGACGCGGACGGCGTCGGCGAGGGCGACGCTGATGACGGCGGCGTCTGCCTGGGTTTCCGGGGCGAGGTATGCGTTGCGGGAGGAGAGGGCGAGGCCGGAGGATGCGCGGACGGTGGGGACGACGATGACGGCGAGCGGGGGCGTGTAGCAGAGGTCTGCGACGAGCCGGCGGACGACGACGGTCTGCTGGACGTCTTTCTGGCCAAAGAACACGCGGTCGGGGCGGACGATGTTGAGGAGCTTTGTGACGACGGTCGCGACGCCGCGGAAGAAGTGCGGCCGCGCGACGCCCTCGAGCTGGGCGGAGAGACCCTCGACGGAGACAAACGCGCCGGTCTGGCGGTCCTGCTCGAGCGGGATGCCCGCGGGGTACATTTCGGCGACGGAGGGCGCGAACACGGCGTCGACGCGGCGGACTTTGGCGCCGTCGGCGCCGTCGGCGTGCTGGAGCTCCGCCAGGCGCGCGAGGTCGCTCTCAAAGTCGCGCGGGTAGCTCTCGAGGTCCTCGGACGGCGCAAACTGCGACGGATTCACAAAAATCGACACGACGGTCGCGTCGTTCATGCGCAGCGACGACGCGACGAGACTCGCGTGCCCGGCGTGCAGCGCGCCCATCGTGGGCACGAGGCCGACGCTGCGCTCCGCCTTCTGCTGCGCCGCCCGCCACTCGTGCATCTGCGCGCGCGTCCGCAGCACCTCGATCCGCGAGGCCGCTCCCGTCGAGAACCGCGCCGCAAACACGCGCAGCGCAGGCGGAAACCGCGTCATTGTGGGATAGTTGTCGGGGTGGTGGTCGTGATGGTGACGTCGTGGTGGAGGTTAAGTGTGTGTCGAGCGCAAAACTTCCTTCGGAGCTCGCGCGGCTGCGGCGCGCCTTAATATATACAAAACTCCGACACCGCCTATCCCAACACCGGCTCATCATCACTCCTCCAGAGGAGGTCCGCAGAGAAGACTGAGGTTACATCGTCTATTGTCGGAATCTCCCACTCTTGCTCTTTCTCCTCGTCTTCTTCTCCGCTCCGTGCGACGCCTCCCGCACGCGGGACGAAATGTTCGCCGGAGAAACAAGTCCGGTACAACTCCCCTCTTCCCAAACTCCCAACGCCAAACTCTGCCATCCAATCCAATTATTACATACTGTATCATCCATCTCCTCGATCCAGTTCACCCCTCCTTCACACCCCACTACCCCGCCACCACCCAGCGCCTTCATGGCCTCAGACAACGATAACGATCGCGACCGCGACCGCGACCGCGAGGAGCGCGATGAGCTTGCCCGCAGCCTCGCCTCCCGCGACAAGGCCCGCTCCCGCGCCGCCGACGGCCCCGGCCGCGACCCAAACGGCCTCGTCCTCCCCGACATGCGCGTCCGTTCCCGCGAAGTCTACCTCAAAGCACGCGAGCAGAAAAAGCTCGAGGAGCTCAGAAAACAAGTCGCCGAAGATGAACTTCTTGCCAAAACCATGTCGCTTTCCCGCGACCAACTGCGCGAAATCGAGGCAAACAAGGAACTCCTGCGAATCGCCGAAGAACGCATGCAAATCGACACCGGCTACCAGGGCTTCCAAATGCTCGACGACTACATCACCGAAAAGGGCAAACTCGACATGAAGCGCAAAAAAGAGTCCATGTACAAGCGCTACGCCGACAGCGAAAACGCCATCCAGAAGCGCAAAGCCGTCTCCGACGAAGGCGCGTGGGAGGAAGAGCAGGCTCGCCGCGCCATGCGCCGCGAAGACCGCCACCGCGTCAAAAAGGAACCCGACGTCGTCGACTACGACTTCATCACAGACCCAGACAGCAACTACATTGACTTTGTCGAAGAGGCCTCCGAAATGATCAGCAAAGAACAGCAGGAGATCAACGAGCGTCTCGAGGCCGCCAGGGCCAAGGCTCACGACATGCAAGAAAGCAGGCGCTCGCTCCCCATCTACCAGTACCGGCAAGAACTTCTCGACGCTTTCGAAAACTACCAAGTTCTCATCATTGTCGGTGAAACCGGCTCTGGGAAAACTACCCAGCTTCCACAGTATCTTCACGAAGCAGGCTACACCAAAGACGGCAAAAAAGTCGGATGCACCCAGCCCCGTCGTGTCGCTGCCATGTCGGTCGCTCAGCGTGTTGCCGAGGAAATGAACGTGCGTCTCGGTTCTGAAGTCGGATACTCCATCCGATTCGAAGACAAATCCTCAGACAAGACCGTCCTCAAGTACATGACCGACGGCATGCTCCTTCGCGAGTTCCTCACAGACCCGGAACTCAGCACCTACTCGGCTCTCATGATCGACGAGGCCCACGAGCGCACTCTACACACCGACGTTCTTTTTGGTCTGTTGAAAGACATTGTTCGCTACCGAAAAGATCTCCGGCTCTTGGTCTCTTCAGCTACCATGGACGCCAACAAGTTTTCCGAGTTTTTTGACGATGCCCCCATCTTTGAAATCCCCGGCCGCCGTTATCCTGTCGACATTCACTACACCCCTCAGCCAGAAGCAGATTACATGAAAGCCGCCATCAATACCGTGTTTCAGATCCACACTTCAAACCAGGCTGGCGATATTTTGGTCTTCCTCACTGGTCAAGACGAGATCGAGACAATGCAGGAGCAAATACAAGACATTTGTCACAAACTTGGAAAACGAATAAAAGAACTCGTCATTTGTCCGATTTACGCAAACCTGCCCCCCGATCAGCAAGCCAAGATTTTCGAACCAACTCCAAAGAACGCTCGGAAGGTTGTGCTTGCAACAAACATTGCCGAAACTTCAATCACCATCGACGGAATCGTCTACGTCATCGATCCCGGATACGTGAAAGAAAACGTGTACAACCCTCGAACCGGAATGGAGTCGCTCGTTGTCACTCAATGTTCGCAGGCTTCGGCGGGCCAGCGTGCCGGACGCGCAGGTCGCGTCGGTCCGGGCAAGTGCTTCCGGCTGTACACTAAATGGGCATTTTACAACGAGCTTCCGCAAAACACGACTCCAGAAATTCTGCGCACAAACCTCGGAAGCGTCGTACTCATGCTCATGTCGCTAGGGATAAACGATCTGCTCAACTTTGATTTCATGGACGCCCCTCCTGCTGATACGCTCGCGCGGTCACTCGAGCATTTGTACGCTCTTGGTGCGCTCAACGACCGCGGTGAACTCACAAAGCTCGGACGACAAATGGCAGAGTTCCCGACAGATCCGATGTTTTCTAAAGCCGTGATTGCTGGCGACAAGTACGAGTGTGTGGACGAGGTTCTTTCCATAGTTGCCATGCTGGGCGAAGCATCGACTTTGTTTTACCGACCAAAAGATAAAAAAGTACATGCCGATAAAGCCCGCGAGGCATTCACGCGCTCTGCAGGCGGTGATCATTTGACGTTGCTGGAGATTTGGAACGAGTGGGTGGACACTGGCTACTCTGCGATTTGGGCCGCCGACAACTTTCTGCAGCAGAAGAGCTTGAGCCGAGCGCGAGACGTGCGCGATCAACTTGCCAGATTGTGCGAGCGTGTTGGTGTCAAGGTCACGAGCGCTGCGACAACTGGTGGCGAGGATAGCATGGTGCGCATTCAGAAAGCAATCACGTCTGGCTTCTTTACAAACACAGCGCGCCTGACTCGGACAGGAGAAAGTTACCGCACAGTCAAAACAGGCCAGACGGTGCACATCCATCCTAGCAGCGTCCTTTTCAAAAAACGGCCAAAGTGGATTCTGTACCATGAGCTCGTGCTCACAAGTAAAGAGTTTATGAGAAGCTGCATGCCGATCCAGCCGCAGTGGCTGGTTGAAGTGTCGCCGCACTTTTACAAGAATAAGGACATTGAGAAGAATGATGCGTGACGGAATTGTATTATAATAATAATGTACATTAAAATCTGCTCAACATAGAGAACAGACAACAAAGCGTATATACAACTCTAAAACGTCATTAAATGACGAAAGGAATCAGAAGGTACTTTTTCTCGACAGACTTCTTTCCAAACTTTGATATATAAAAAAGTCGAGACTGCTCAGCCGATGCTGTCAGGTTGACTGCAGTCCAAACAAGTACTGCAACCGGCGCAGCCTGGAACCGGCAAATGATGCACATCGCACTATAGACGGCCACTTCGCATGTATAATGCGGGCAGATGAGATAGCGGAACAACATAGATGATGCCGGAGGAAGAGAGTACTTGCTCAGGCTTGCCAAAATCGAATGTGCTTGGTACTGAGCAATGTCTGCCACAAGCACAATCAGTATCGCAGGTATGTAACGGTACACTGACGTCGATCCGACGCTTGGGTATGGAAAAAGACACGCGGGAACCGCGTCAGCGCACACGGCGATCACGACTGATATGTAAAACAGCATACCAGCGACATAGTGGCCCAAACGCATTCGCGCAGTTGTACTCTGTCGCTCGACGTAGTAAGACTCGTACAGTCGTTTAGAAGTATGCTCGAGAAGAAGAGTACTGGCCACCATTGCGTCCGCAAACGACGTCTTGGGCTGTTTGCCCGCAAAGGACGCCAAAATTCGTATCGGAACAGTGATCAGCCCTGTACGTGCTGCAATCATACATCCTAAAACAGCCACCGTCAGAAGCGGCGACAAAATATAAAAGTGGTTAAAGTAGCGTTTCGGAACCGTGGCGCGGAGAACACGGTCCATTCCACGGGCCTCCCGCTCGTCGACCATGGTCTTGCCGTAGCCGAGCAGAAACGACAACGAGGGTATCAGTCGACACGCTACCACCGCAGACGCAAGTGCGTATAGCACAAGCTGCACCGCCACCGACAGAAGATTCATCGCTGGTCGGAGAACTGAACAAGGGAAGTGCCGGCTGGATTGGAATAATTCGTGAGTTTGAATAAATACATTTGCTTACAGAGGTGAAGGGTGTTGTGTCTATAACGAAGGCCCTATCGACCAGACCAGCATCGTGAAGAGGCGTCGCTGTTGAAGTTGAAAGGTCGAGTCGATGTGCTATTCATGATTATTATAAACATCCAGTTATTGAACTCAGCAGTTCACAAGGCAGATCTCAGAATCCGAATTCACAGAATGCGGGGAAGCCGCTTAACGGTGTTTTGATCAGCACAACTGCACCGCCACCGCAGTGTTTATGCCGACAATAGCAACGCGTCTCCGGCGTGTCCATTCTGTCTTCCCCGGGTTCTCCTCGTCGGCCGCGGCAATGCCGTCCTATGTTGCCGAGAGTACAATTCAGGTATTGTTGGAAAGCGTTAGTAGAGAATCGTACTAACTGTCAGACTTCGAGCGTCTACTCGTTTTACTATGCTACGTTCTACCCGTTTGTCGCACGCGACGATACCCAGATATTCGCCGTTGTAGGCGACGGAAATGTACGCGTTTCTTTATCCACTGTCGCGCGGGGGTCGCTGTGCTAATAAACACAGGTCATTATCTGCTCTTGCTCACTCGATAATCCCAGTGCGGAGATAATATCAGCCTTTTCCGACGACAACGTATGTCAATCCTCTACGTCCCCGAAAAGGTTCCGCCGTCGTTACTAACTGCTCAGCCCGATGAGTCTCTGTACTCTGCAGCATGGGTGCGCGATCCAGTTACAGGTGCACCGCAAATTGCGGTTGGCGGAATTTGCGGGATCATCAAGGTTATAGATTGTCACACTGGCCAGCTTGTACGAACGCTTCAAGGCCACGGCGACGAGATTCTCGATCTACAAACCTCGCCCGTGTTTCCCCACATCGTTGCCTCCGCTTCTGGAGATCATACAGTACGACTATGGTCACTTGCGCCGGAGTTTCAAAACCAACCGTGTGCCGTCATCTGTGCCGGCGAAGGACACCGTGAAAAAGTTCTCACTGTTGCATTTCATGAGTCGGGCAGATTTCTTGCATCGGGTGGAATGGATGACTGTGTGTGTCTGTGGGCTCTGCCAGACTTTGCAACATTGACAGCGCGACATGACGATCCCATCGTGCTACATTGGCCTCACATGTCATCTTCGGCTCTGCATTCAAACTACGTCGACTGCATTTCCTTCTTTGGCGATCTTCTCATTTCAAAAGCGGCAAAAGAGCACCGCATAGTGTTGTGGCGGATCAACGGGTTTTCTGCCGATCTGGCGAATCACCTCTCACAATCAAACGCGCCGTCAAACCACGACCGGACATGCGACACGCTGTCTGCATTCGAGATCGCTCCGCCTCCCGTGAGCGGAGGTGCAACTAGGCTTGCGCAGTTTTCAACCCCGGATACAGAACCGTGGTATATGCGTTTTGGACTTACGCGGCCGTCGGCGGATCCCGAATTTGGATCACTTCTCATGATGGGTAATGATTCTGGCAAGCTCTATGTCTTTGAACTCCGGTCACTTGAAAACTCGCCACCCACAGAGCCATCCGCGAGAACATCGTTATCACCGTCGCCATTGCAACCCATGTCACGAGTAACATCCACTGGACAGATTCTGACCGTTATTCCGCCTACTCCGACCGGTGAAACGAAACGCGTCAAGAAGCGACGCAGGACGAGCTATAACTGGACGACGACCAAAGATCGCCGGAAATCGGCCTCTCGAGTTTCAATGGGCGCTCAGTCAGTGCAGGTTGCTGCTCAAGTCAAAGTCGAGCATATAGTCATTGACGACTCGGATCCAGAGTCGGCGCATTCTGAGACGGATGAGCCAAGTTGGAACACGGCGCGTAGCGAACCTGTTACTCATCTCGCGCAAAATGACGCGATTGTGATTAGCGACAATGAGTCAGCAAGAGCTGAGAGTGAGCGAGCTGAGAGCGTACATGATGAAGCACACGACGATGAAGAACCGGCTAAGGTGATAAAATCAGAGACATACGAGGACAGCAAGGACCAAAATGAGCATTTGCTGTCTAGAGCGCAAGCACACACAGGCTCTGTCGATGATGATGGGACTACTGGTGTTCTTCTTCAGGAAGAGGAGAAGAGTATTTCGGACGATGGGACGTACCAACATCAGAGCGAAGCGCCGTATGAGCCAGATGAAGAATTTGAAGATGCAGTGCAAGATATGTCTGCCGAAGCAAATGATCTCCAAACCGACATTGCAGATAGCGGAGAATTGTTTCAAATACTACTGAAAGTTCCTCGTGTTTCTGACACTGCCACCGATGCGCCAGTCACCTCATCTGCCGGCCCTTCGACTCCTCTTCCTCGTTCGCCACCGTCAGTGCCTACTGCAGTTCTACCCCCACAGATTGATCCGCTCTCGACATCCGAGCTTCAATCACTAATTCGTTCTCGCGCAGAAGCCGAAGCCGAAACCTCACAATGTCCACTGCGCTCGTTGATTCTCACTTCATCCAAACAAGTCACTCCAGAATCATACAAGACTGCACTTCTCAAAAGCGAGCACAACCGACGTCGCAGACTCCACATTATCGAACCAAGCGAGCTCACTAGTGCTGCAAAAGCAAGCGTTGTGGGTGAGATTCCGGGAACAGGTGTGCAAGATCCATTTGGATTGGTCGAAGCGAATACAGTGCTTCAAGTGCCAAAGTCTAAGAAGCTGATCCGTCATATTGGCTTCAGTCCGTTTAATGATTTCTTTGTCTCTGTTGGTGATGGCGGTCATATTTGCTTATGGCGTTTGTATTAGTAGGGTGTATGAATATGTTTGCAATTAATACGATTTATGGATATTATACAGAGTTGTTAGAACTCGGCTGTATCGAGTCTGTGGCACTTTACCGGACTACAAAAAGAACACTTGAATGAAAAGTGATTAACGAGCAGACGTAAAAATACAGCACGGATTTAAAATACAACCATCCTAATACATAAACCCATTTCGTCCCGGCGCCAAATCAATGAGGTCATCTCCAAACGATGACGTACTTCCATTCGCATCTCCAGCACTCATCACCAAATAATTATACCAATCACCCACGTTCAAGCTATTTGGAGCACCCTGCGTCGGTCCCATTGCTGAGTCTTCATCTACTCCTCCAGGAGTCTGCATCGGCATCCCGCTAGGATATGGCTTCTCTGGTGACGGCGCAGTAGTCGATCCAGACGCACTGGGATTCGAGCCTGGTTTATTTTGTGACTCGTCTGGTGTGCTATTGTCCACGTCGAAATCGGCAAAAAACTCAAGACCCATATCTAACGCTTCCGCAGGAGTCGTTGTCGGATGCGTCGACAGCGGCGTCGGTGCAGGCATCGATGTTGTTGCTCCGACAGTGGGATCATATGTCGTACCACCATGGGTCATATCCGATGGTGGAGGCGGTGTTGGTTGCGGAACTGCTTCGGGGAAAAGCTGGCTGGGCTGGAAATTTTCTGCAAATGTCTGTGAAATCGGCGGCGTGTTTGTGACGAGATAAAATTCCAATGGGGTTCCTGGAGTCGAAAAATTTGGTGCAAACGGTGTTTGGGCGCGTGAAACATTGGGGAAATATCCAGCTTGAGAGGAAGTTGGCGCTACAGCCGGCGTTGGCACTTCTGACGGCGGTTGCATTGGCTGTGCGGGCTGTGCGGGCTGTGCGGGTTGGAATGCCTCCTGCATTGCCGCTGCCGCTGCCGCCTTGGCTTGTAGATCCACATCCGGTGTGGTGGAGTATGGCGTCGGCTGAGCATCTTGCGTTGCAGGACGACGGATTGGATTCACTGCTTTGAAAATGCGGTCTTTCATCTGTTTGTTCTTGTTGATTTTCTGGAACAGCCGTAGGATCATGCGACCGACCATCCAAGACTGACCAACGATCTCGAGCGCATTCATGCAGACTGTTAGAGCAGATTGAGCACTTGCGACGACTTGTGGAGAGTGAGATTTCGTCTGGTACACCAGCATGATCATTGCCGAAAACAAAGTGTATACGGTGAACGCCGGCGCGTTGCGGAGCTCGTCGTAGCTTGACATGATTGCGATGATACGGGAGATCATATGAGCAGATTGGAAAGCAATAGCGCGGGATGGATATGATTCTAATGATGACATCGGAGTGGTTTGAGGTGGCGCGCCGCCAGCGTGAAACGCGGTTGACATGCGAGGTTGCGACATGTTTGAGCGATGCAAGAGACAAAGAACAGTGTAATATTGCAGATGCAGAAGAGCTCTGAAAAAGTTGTGCGATGATGGATCGTTGACATGGTACCGCATTGACGGCGGAAGGTTGTGCATCCACGCTCCGAGCGCCATATCCGACTGTGTGATTTCCGGTGCCCGATTGCTTGATCGCGAGTTCTCTGAAGCGACGGAGAAGTTTTGCCGCAACACAAGTCCCATGATTTCTGAAAGTTTGAGCGACTGAATAAAGTACTGAACGTGCAGTTGATCTGGAGGGTACTGGTACGGACCGGGTCCTTCTTCTTCGATAAAGTCGTCTTCTGTGAGCATCGGCACGTCGGCGTCGTCGGTGTTGATGGATACAGGCCGGCCAAGAGCAATAGCGACATTTCGATCACGACTGAACAGAGTCCACCAGAGTCGTTTCCACAGCCGCTTGTCGCTAAGACTCAAGTGAGACTTTTCAACGCTGCGATGCAGTCCGAAACCTTCCGCGACACAGATGGCAACACGAGTCCAGTAAAACACGTTCTTGGTCACATCCTCCGGGCCTTCCCACCACCATCCAAGCAAGATAAGTGACTGTACAATGACTATTCGATCATCCTCGTAGTTTGCCTCGTAGAGTGCTTTTGCGCGCTTGTAGAGCGTTAAACTTGCCAGATTAGTCGATCCGTCTTGGTCGAGCAACGCGGGATTGCGGCACACACGGGTTCCGGCAAGAAGGATTGCCTGCAGCAGAAGCAGAGACGGTGGGTTTTTAGGATCGTTATAGCGCTGCATGAATTGCGTCCGGTTGATCATTGGAACGATCGGGTGGATTTGGCTGAAGAAGCAGTTGACAAGCTCGTCGCAGAGGTCTCTTGGTGGAAGTAGGAACGCGCCACGTCTGTTGAGAATCTCGATCTCCTCCGAGTCTAGCTCGTTCAGACGCGCCGATCCAACACGGAGCTCTTCTGGAAGCGGGTAATGGCAGACTTCAGTGTCACCAGCCTTCGACTGGACCAGCAGGCTGAGGTTTGAAGACGAGCCCAGATACGCGACTCTGCCGGCAGACCTACGCATTTCTGGCTGCCGATCTTCAGTCGAGTGCCGAGTAAGCATACTGACCCACGCGTCTTCCTGCGCGGCCGCGACAGCTAACGGGTTCCCATCCTTGCTAAACGTCGCGCGCACAGTGGTGGCAGCGGCCAGGCCCCCGCGTTCGGTTTTTGCGGCGTTTGCAGAGTCTGTGGACAGTTTCCGCCGCTTGTCGCTTTCCTCGTGCTTGACCTGGGGCTCGTCAGGCTCTGAGTCGTCGCTGTCGTCGTCCGATTCGCTGCCAGAGTTTCGTTTGCGAGCAGCCGATGTGGGTGAGCGAGATCGAGTAGTCGCGTTCTTTTCTCTGCCTCTGCAAGTACTGCGTAAGCCACTTTAATGCAACAGAAGAGTTATAGGATATGTACATACTCCTTTCCGGGTTTCTTGCGCCGTCGCGCGTCAGGGACTCTGCATTCGCATCCGAACGCGATGCAGTTCTGTTACAGATGTAGAGTCAGCAGGCTTCAATTGAACCGAGAAGCAGAGCAACGTACAGTGCACGGCATGCGATTCGTGACATCGCAGCGGACTTTGCGCGTGTGGCAGACCTCGCAGGCGCGGGAGGCGCGGGCCCGACGGTAGCTGATGTGTCGCTTGGGACGGGCGGAGGAGGACGCGGAGTGGAGATCTTCGTCCTGGGACGAGTCCTGGTCGTCGGAGTTGTGCCGCGAGGATTTCGGATCCGGAGACTCGGCCACGCGCGCCATTTGCAGTTTGTTTGTTTTTTTTTTCTGTTTATTTGTTTGTTGTTGCTGGCCGGGAAAGGAAAGAGTCGAGGTTCGCGACCATCGCACCAAGTCGGCGGGAATAAAGATGACGAAGATCCGACAGCGTGCGGCGCGCATGTGACACTTGCATGTCAGCGCTGACTAACGTGTACGAATTCCGTGGCTTTAATCCGGCGGCACATGCTGCGTACATACATGCTCTATAGGTTACATTTATTTTGTACATGGCTACACATATACGAGTGCTTTTACATGGACATGGCCACGCCCGCAATCAGCGCCTCGCTGAAGAACTCGAGCGCAATCACAAACAGACACAGCAGCGAGGCAATGCAGTAGTGCGAGATACTCATGCCGATGTCGAGCCAGCTGCCCTCGTCCAGCACGAGGTAGAAAAAGTTCAGCGTGAGAATGTCCGAGACCGAAAGCACCATCGTAAACAGCGACGATGGCTTCACGCCAAGCGCGTGTGTTAGCAGACCAAGGTCCGCGGAGATCACGGCGAACGGCACCAGGATCTTGAAGATCAGCAGCGCGCCCATGGCAAACGGGTCAAACACGGGCAGCAAGCGATACACTGAGTCGAGTGAGAACGACGAGATACTTGCGATGTTGCCGATTCCAAAAAAGGCAATTTGCGTGAGGAAAAAGAAAAACAGCGCGATGCGGATATCGGCGAGCTCCAGCCTCCGCTCGCCCGCCTCGCCCGCCTCGCCCGCCTCGCCCGCGGCATCGTGTTTTTCGGCTGTCTTGCGCTTTGCGCGTCGGTCCTCGTAGACTTTGAGCTCGAGGTCAAGCCACAGCACAAGGTTTGCGAAGAAGCAGACGTAAAACAGACCCTCGTTTGAGATCGTGAGCACCACGAAAGTCGGCGCAAAGGCCAGAAACAGAATCAGCAGCCGTGTCTGATAGCTGTGGTGGTTTTGGCGGACGTGGAACGCGGGAACGAGGATGGAGCCAGCCAAGACGCTCCAGCCGACTACTTGGTTGCCAAACGGAAGACCCTTGCCTGAGCTGATTGCCTCGACTGTGTCGTACGTGACCCACATGGATAAGGCGACAATGCCGAGCTGCGCGCCCAGCACAGCAAGCGTGTATGTTGGCGTCGAGCGGGCGATATATACAATGCCGACAAGGCCAGAGACGACCATGATGGATCCGGCGGCAAGAATTTGCGGTATGCTCTCGACTTTGATGACGGGCAAGAGGGTAAAGATGCTCATGGTGAAACACGAGAAGGCCCACAGAGTCACGAGCAGCTTGTTTTTCTTGCACAGTTCAAAGTTTTGGAGTGGCGGCCACACGGACAGCAAGACGTAGATTACGGAAAAGACCTCGCGGTGGAAGTATCCGGTCACGATAGCCTCCATGAGCACGAGGACGGCGAAAAGCTGGAGAATGAGCTTGGGCACGGTGTTGCCGTTGGAAAGCAGCAGGGTTTGGCAGCCGGAAAAGAGAGACATGCGGTACTCGAGCACGGTTTCCCAGAAGATGACGGGAAAGATGGCGTAGAGGTAGTGCATGATGGGCGCGTGCTGCATGTAGAAGATGGCAAAAATGCTGGAGAGGATACCAAACGAGGCGATTGAGAGCTAGACGGAGGGTTAGCGAGAGGGTCAGCCAAAGTTAAGCAGTTTGGAGTAGCATACGAAGAACCCGTTCGACGGGGCGACCTTGGATGGCAGGATGTAAAAGTCGAGAAAGGCAGTGAAAGCGTAAAGAATCCAGCCGACAAAGCCGAGGGTGACGATGGTGCGCAGGAAGAGCCAGTTGTAGGTCTGCAGGTAGCGGAGGCCCTGCAGGCCGAGCTGGATGAGAGAGAGCGCGAGGTCGATAGCGGAGTCGTAGTTGCCGGCGTCGTGGGCTTTGTACATTTCTGCGATGAGGGAGTCTAGGGAGGAGGACGCGTTGTCGATGAGAGGATAGGGCTTGAAGTTGACTTCGGAGGCGCGGGTCTGGGCGTCTTTGATGCGGTACTGCTCGAGGATCTCGCGGGCGTTGGCGAGCATGGCGGCGCTCTTGGTGGGGAGGGGCGCGTCGATGAAGTCGAGGGGCAGGCGGCCGACGGAGTTTGCGGGGAAGTTGACGCCGATGAGGTGGGCCATGAGGGCTGCGACGTCAGCCTGCTCGACGTCGACGCGCTTGACGGCGGAGAGGTTCCAGGGGGCGGAGAAGGCGTCGTGGCCGGAGGGATTGCGGGTGTCGGGCTTTGCGACGCCGGCGCCCCAGGCGATGAGCGGGGTGCGGGTGTTGTCGGGGTGGCCGTCGCCGTGGGAGCCCCAGTCGCTCATGCCGTGGTCCGCGGTGAAGACCCAGGCGGTGCGGTCGTCGTTGTAGAAGTCGTTGAAGAGGGCGTGCATGCGTTCGATGCCGGCGTCGACGAACTGGATGTTGTTGAAGTACTGCTCGGAGTAGGGGCGGGAGGCGTGGCCGGCGGTGTCGATGCCGAGGAGGTGGAGGAAGAAGACGACTTTGTTTTGGCGGAGGGCGGTGTCGAGGGCGGGGTCTGATTTGGCGCGGGCGAAGAGGTCCTCGACGTTGTCGAAGACGAACGCGTCGAGCTCGCGGGTGTCTGTAGAAGCGTTAGCAGTGAGCAGTCAGACTGAAGAAGCCAACTCGGCACACGCACGCACCCTTGGTAAAGTCCTCGAACTCGTGGCCGTACATGCAGGTGTCGACGCGGGCGGGGTCGGAGGCGCCGAGGGCAAACATGGGCAGGATGTCCGGGGAGCCGAAGGACCAGGTGTGGGCGGACTGGTTGAAGACCGAGTCGAAGTTGACGGGGTTCTCCTTCCAGCCCTTGGACACGGCCGAGACGTCCTCGTAGAAGCCGGCGATGAGGGCGACGTGGCCGGGGCGCGACTCGGTGGGCATGCGGGTGTGGGAGACGCCGAAGGTGCCGTGGGCGAGCACGCGCGACCGCAGAAACGGGGCCGCGTAGACGCCGTCGCGGGCCTCGAGACACTTGTCTGCGCGCAGCCCGTCGCCGACCGCGAGCACGAGGCGGGCGGCGGGCGGGGCGGGGACGGCGCCGAAGTTGCGCATGCCGTGGACGAGGGGCGTGACGAAGTAGATGTCGAAGATGGACCAGAGGTAGATGACGTGGAAGAGGATGCCGACGGCGACGACGGCGCGCTTGCCGAGTCTGTCCATGGCTGAGGGAGGAGGGGAGGGGTGCTGGGGAAGAGGGCTTTGGGGGGGAAAACAGAGGTGGTGAAGGTGGTTAGGACTCGACGACTCGACGACTCAACTCCTCGGACGAGTCGCCGCGTCGCGTGCGGTCGCGTGCGGTCGCGGAGGCGCCTTACAGGTTACGTTATATATATATACATGTATATCTAGTCTAGAAACATTGAATACTAAATACTAAATACTATATCCACATAAATAAACAAATAAAACACCACTAAACACCATACTACTCCGTCAAGTCCGCATACGCCAGCTCGTACACAAAGCCCAGAGTCAGCTTCGCATGCTGCAGCATGTGCTCAAACGACAGCCGGTCAATCGTATCGCGCGTCGAGTGGATGAACGGGCTCGACTGCTCAAACGCCGACTCAATCACAAACGCCGACGGGTAGCCCGCCTTGGCCGCCGACGCGTGGTCGGAGCACGCGTATCCGCACGACGTCTCCACGTAGGGAATATCCGCATACGCGGTCACGACCTTCTTGACGAACTCGGTCAGACCCGGGTGCACGTAGTCCGTGATCACGCCGAGCGACTCCGGCAGACCCGCGTCCGTGGTCTTCTTGACAAAGCCCGTCATGTCCTGCTGCAGCATGGCCGCGACCTTGATCTGGCGCTTGGAGTACTCGTCAAACACGGCCTGCGAGCCCAGCAGCCCGCCCTCCTCGGCAGAGTACCAGTGGAACTCGACCGTGTTGTTGGGCGCAAACCCGCTCTCGACGAGCGTGCGGAACGTCTCGAGGATCGTGACCGTGCCGGAGCCGTCGTCGTCCGCGCCGGGCGCGCCGAAGAACGACGGGAAGATGAGGTTGATGGAGTCCTGGTGCGCGCCGACGACGACGGTGCGGTCGGCGGGCGTTCCGGCGTTGGCGCCGGGGATGCGCGCGATGAGCGAGGTCTGGGGCCAGGGGTGGTGGAAGGGGAAGACCCTGATGGAGGGGTTGACGGCGGCGATGGCCTTGACGGTGTCGAACAGCCACGAGGAGGAGTCGGCGCCGGTGGTGGACTTGTAGTAGCGGGTGTAGAACGAGGTGAAGATCTCGAGGTTGGCCTGCATGTTGGCGGTCGAGAGGTTTGCGATGAGCGGGGCGGCGGTCTCGTTGAACACGGGCTGGGCGGGGAAGGTCACGTTGGCGACGGCGGCGGGCCCGGCGGCGGACTCGGCGGCCGCGGCCGACACTCCAGCGGCAGACGCAGAGTGCGTAATGTCCATGAAGCGCTTGCCCGCGCGCTTGAGGGCGAGCTTGTCGGCCTCGGTGATCCACTGGGCGACGCCGGGCGCGGTCTCGACGAGGCGCAGCTCGTTGGGGTTGAAGAGCGTCTCGGCGTTGAGCTCGGAAAGCACGAGGGCGGACGCGGAGGCGGCGAGGGCCGCGAGGGCGATTGGCGATGAGAAGCGCATTTTATTTAGTGTGTGGTTGTGGTGGTGGTGGTGGTGGTGGTGGTGGTGGTGGTGGTGATGGAGGAGAGAAAGCTCTCAGCGGCGATCGCTCTTATATATATAATATGTAGCTCTTTTATATATGTAAGAACGACTATACATGACAGACGGACAACCCCGGCAAACAACCCCTGCCCCGCGGGCTCCTCCATTACCTAATCGGTTACTCTGTTTACCTCCTGCCGCTTTCGGCCACTGCCTCCTCCGCCGCGCCCTCCGCCTCCCCCGCCAGCAGATCAATGTTCACCGCCCGCAGCGCGTCCACGGCCCACGCCGGGTACTTTGCTCGGTCGCCGCCGTGCAGCGTCGCGAAAAACGCCCGCACAAACCGCGGAAACTCGCCGCCCACGATCGCCGCCCGCGCCTGGCGCATCAGCTCCAGCTGGTAGTGCACGTTGTGCAGCGTCAGCAGGTGCGCGCCCGTCGTCTCCTTCGCCGCGAGATGATGCACATACGCCCGCGTCACCCCGAGCCCGCCTCGTGCCCGCGGCAGGCACACCGGGCACCCGCACCCCTCCTCCACAGGCCGCGTGTCCTGCTCAAAGCACTTGTTGCGCAGGTTCAGCACTCCGCGTGCTGTGATTGCGTTTCCAAAGCGCTGCTCATTAGCCTGTGTGTGCTGTAGACGTGTACGTATTCTGAATACTCACCGCCGTCCGTGTCGGGTACACGCAGTCAAACAGATCCACGCCCATCGCCACAGACACAACCATGTCCTCCGCGTAGCCCTGGTCATATAAGTCAGCTGCTCTCCTCTCCTCTCCTCTCTCTCTCTCTCTCTCTCGCTCTTCCGCACTCACCACGCCCATGCAGTAAATCGGCTTGTTCCGCGGTAGCAGCCCCGTGCAATGGTTCACCCTGTCTGTCAGCCCAACTCTCTCTCTCTCTCTCTCCCCCTCTCTCTCTCTCACTTACACCTTGCAAAACTGCGCCTTCTCCTCACCCCCCGACAACCCTCCTATCGCAATCCCCGGCGTATCCCGCTTCGCCATCTCCTCGCAGCATATCGTCCGCAGCCGCAGATCCAAACAGCCCTGGATAATCGCAAACAGGTTCTGCCTCTCCGGATTCTTGTTCGCCGCAATACACCGATCCAGCCACCGTATGCTTCGGTACATCGCCTCCTCCACCCGCGGTCCCTGCGTCAGCGTCGCCACCACGTCGTCCAGCTGCATTCTACACTCCATTAGCCCTCCTCCTCCTTCTCCTCCTCCGTCTTCCACCTAAACAAAAAAAAAACTCACATAATGTCCGACCCAATGCTGTTCTGCAGCTCAATCGAGTGCTCCGGCGTAAGCAGCATCGGCGTCCCGTCGTGCGGACTCAGAAACCTCACGCCCTCCTCCGTGATCGTCGCCAGCTTCAGCAGCGACACCATCTGAAACCCTCCCGAGTCCGTCAAAATGTTCCTGTTCCACCCCTGCAGCTTGTGTGCCCCGCCTATCGTGTCCAGCGCCTCCTTCCCGGGCTTCAGTCCCCTATTCTCCTCGTCAGTCCCGTCCCTCTCTCTTCCTCCCTTCCTCCTCGCACTTACAAATGATACGTGTTGTTCAGACAGATCTTGCACCCCAAATCCTCCAACTGCTCGGCCGTCAATCCCTTCAGCGACGCCTGTGTCGCAACAGGCATAAACATCGGTGTTTCCACCTATCCGCGTCAGCTCTTCTCTCTCTCTCTCTCACTCTCACTCACACGCGCCAACTCACCACTCCATGCGGCAAAACCATCGTCGCCGCCCGCGCCTTGGACGTCGCGCACTGCGCAACAACCTCAAACGAAAGTGCCGATTTTGCTGCCATTTCGCCGTCTCTTGTCTGCTGCTTTATTGTTGCTGAATGCTCGAACTTGCGTAAACTCAACTCGAGCCTGCCCCGGAAATTTCTCCTGAGCCGCGCATCTACACGCGTATTTATATACCGAACTCAACCTCGATTGCCATTATATGTACCCAGCTAACTACACACTATAGTATACACACCCTCCCTACTCCAGCTTATCATACGACAGCGGAATCAGCTTCCGTCGCTTCGTCGCCGACTCCTCCTCCTCCTCCTCGTCGCCCAGCACAACCTTCTTGCGCGCAACCACAGCCTTCGCGCCCTTCGTCTCCTTCTTCCCGCCCAGCGACAGCTTGAACCCGCCCGGCCCTGGAGTCCCATCGGACTCGCTCGTCTCGTTCTTCTCCTCCCGCTTCAGCGACATCCGTATCGGCTCCCTCTCCATCTTCGGGGCGTCAAGCTGCTGCAGGAACGAATCCACCAACTCCTCCGTCTCCTTCGGCTCCTCTTTCTCCTCCGCCGCCTCCTTCTCGACCCTCTCATCTGCCGCATCCCGCTCGTCCTCCTCCTCCTCCCGCGGCCGGAACACCGCCCGCGCCCTCATCCACGCGCTGTGGTCTCTGTAGTACTCGTCCTCCGCAATCCGCTCCTCCTCGTCCTCATTCCACGCCGACAGCCGCTTCACAAGCTCTTTGCGCACTCTATACGCCCGCTCCTCGTCTTCCAGGTCTCGCCGCAAATCGCGCTCTGCGTTCGTAATGCGATTCCGCTCCTGACGCAGCAGCCTCCGCTCCCGCTCAATAAACTGTGCCTCCAGCTCGTCTTCCCGTCGCTCTCGTCGCCGCTCCTCAAGCTGCTCGTCCGTCACCGTCGCAGGGTCCTCGTCGGCCGCAAGTAGCTCAGCCACATCACTCTCGTTGGCTCCTTTCCTCCGCTTGAAAGGAATCGGCTCACTGTACGTCAACGAAGTCACAGCACCCGCAGTACTACCCGGACCGCCCGAGTCGCGGCTCCGCTCTTTCTCCTCGTGCAGCCGCTGCAGCCGCGCGCGCTCCAAATCCTCCTCCTTCTTCAGACGATCACGTTCTCGCTGGTTTGCGCGATCTCTAAACGCCTGAATCTCCAGCAAAACTGCCTTCCTCTGCTCCGCGGGAATATCCACCAATCCATCGTCGTTTTCCGTCAGCATGTGCGCCATGTCGTCTCCGGCCTCATCGGGGTGCTCGGTCTCAAACTTCGACCGCTCCTCTGCGCGCAGCGCTGGATCCCTCCATGTCGTCAAAATCTCGTGTATCTTTTTCGCACCAACGTCAATCGCAACCGTGGGCTCACCTGCGCTGGGATCATTGTCCAGCGCCTGCACTGCTGCCTCGGTCGCCTCGCCGCACTTGACCACCAGGTTCACACTAGTCTCTACTTCTCCCTCTCCTTCTTTGACAATGGGAATCGCTGTATCACGTAGCACCGCAACGCCAACTCGTAGCTGTGCAATACTCTCAAACTGAATCAACAATCCATCCTTGGGTTTGCCAAGCGAGTCCTTGACACGCACCCACCCGGCAATACCCGCGTCCTCGTCCACACTCTCGACTCCAGCGGCACACGATTTCACAATCCGGCCTAGCCAAAAATCATCAAGCTCTGCAGGAACATTGTGCACGTAGATAATCAGACGCTCTTCGTTTGACGTGGCGCGGCGCAGAACAGGGTCGTTGAAGAAATTGAATTTGCGCGGCAGCACTCGCTGCTCAGACTCGGTCTTGTCCTCTGTCACTACTGACGGTGTCGCTGTTGCCACTGCTGCTGATTGTCCTTGCTGCTGCGGAGGCTGTTGCTGCTGCTGGGCTGGATAGACAAAGCCGGCGGGGGGAGGCGCGGTGAAGGGAAACTGGGGTGGGTAGAAACCGGGAGCGGCGCCAGGGAAACCTCCTGGCGCGCCGGAAAAGGCACCCTGGCCGGCTGAGCAAGTTAGCACACGCAACCTCAAAGCAATAGATAGTGAAAAGCAATCACTTACGAGGATAGAAAGGACCGGACATTGCTGGTTTTGCTGAACAGACAGAAAAGATCGTGAAGCTGGATCACAATGGGGAATTTGTTCGCCGACTTCTGCGGCGCGCACACACAAGTGAGGGCCGCGTACACACAGTTCCAATATTTTCTCGTGCTCGGGATTCACAACTTCGCTCTCCATCTCCATCTCCACCTCCACCTTTTCCCTCCGTATCCACACACCATGATCCGCTTATCGGTCTTCCGTGCGCTGCGAGCGCCAATTGCCTCGCGGACGCTGTTCACCACTCCGGTGTCACGTGCGCAGAACGACTCCTTCTCCATCGCCGACATCGTCACCTCCAACAGCTTCGCGCCCGACACCACCGCTCCGCGCCCAGCAGCAACCTCCGCCGCCGCCTCCCCGGCCGCAGAGCCCAAGAGCGACCGGAACATCACTGTCAGCATTGAGCGTGAAGAGGACAGCATGGAAAAACTGACGCTTGATTCGCTTCGCAAAATGGACGAGCCCCGTGGCTCGCACATCTCCCTCGCTTCGCTTCCCGACACCACCGTTTACGCCGGCCGGAGTATACGCGTCGAGCAGGGCCGGGTCGTCGAGGCTCTCCAGTCACTTTCGATCCTCGCCAACCGAAACAACATGCGGAACTCATGGCACAGCACTCGTGAGTACGAGAAGCCGACAAAGAAGCGGAAAAGACTCGCTGCAAAGTCCAAGGCTGCGCGGTTCAAGAAGGAGCTGGGCGACATGTTCCACGTCCTCAGTAAGTTCCGGCGGATGGGCTACTAAGCAAACATTGCTACTTTATATATTTTAATGTACATACAATCTATCCTCGTCGCATCTATGCCCATGCATCACTCCGCGTCCACCCACTGCGCACTCGACATCTGCTGCAACCGCGACAACGCACGCGCAAAGGCAAAAACCTCCTCGTCGCCGGTAAACATGTTTAGATGCTTCAATGAATCTGGCGACACCTCCATCTCACTCATCATCTCCATCAGCGAGTCGTCCACCGGACTATCCGGCGCGCCCTCGTTAACCAGAATGTGCGCAAACGGCACCGCTGACGTCGCAACGAGCTTGCCATGGCTCTCGTACACAGCGTCAAGAAATGTAATAAACCGTCGCGCCCTATCCTTATTGTTCAGCGTCAGCACGGGAATGTCTGTGACCACAAATGCGCGGTAATGTCGCGCAAGTTCGAGGTAATCCGCGGCCGACCGGGCACTGCCGCACAGCTCGTCAAACGTAAACTGCGCCACCTGGCCAGACGCCTTGGGCACCACCAGCGGACGTCCCCAGATGTGGTGCGTGGCCGGATGTGGCGGGTCCTTCGGGTCGGCAAAGTAGTTAAACCACGTATCCGCGTGTTTCTTGGCGTCTGCGTCCAGCGGCGAGTGATACACGTTTTTCAGCGGACGCTCGATCCGTCGGTAGTCTGTTGGCGAGTCGAGGCAAACCACGCGCAGCCGGGTCTTGATCAGGTCGATGCACGGAATGAACGACTGGCGCTGTACGCCATTCTTGTAAAGCTCTTCAGGCGCACGATTCGAAGTGATCACAAACACGACACCGTGGTTGATTAGCGCTTCAAATAGACGCCTCAGAATCATGGCGTCGGCAACGTCCACGACCTGGAATTCGTCAAAACAAAACAGCCGTGCTTCAGTAGCAATGTCAGCTGCGAGCAGCGGAACAGCGTCAAAGTCACGCCCGTTGGCAGTTTTCAGTACATGAGCACGTTTGTGCACGTCCTGCATGAAAGCGTGAAAATGCATGCGCTTCTTTGTCATCTTGGTCGTCGGAATGGTCGAGTAGAACATATCCATGAGCATCGTCTTGCCGCAGCCGACGTCTCCGTAGAGATACAGCCCCAGTGGAACCTTACTCAGATCCACACCTGTGTCGTGTACTTTCTTGCGCTTAAACAGCGACGCAAACAGACCAGGCTTTTCGTTCGAGTCGGCTCCGCGAAGCGAGTTGATATCCGGGTGCACGACTGGCGGCGGGTCGTAGTGCTTGATTGCGTCATGCATTTCGACGAGCGTCGAGACGATTCCGCGCTGAAACGAGTCATCGCGAATTGTTCCGCGGGACACAAGATAGTCGTACTGCTCGAGAGGTGCTCGGGGTCGTTAGCCCGGATCCGCGGGAGGACAAAAGGCTCGATAAGCGACTACTTACTCCGCTCGGTCGGCGACTTTTCCGCCGGGCTCTGGGTGCTCTGCCACCGCAGTGTGCATGCGACCCGGGGCACTGACGCGCAAAACGAGGTTTTCAGTACGCTCGCAACGCGTCCAATGGAGACGCGTGTGCTGCGTATCAGCATCGTGGCGCAAGTGTGTAGGTGTGGTCGGAGGACGCGGGAACTGGGGCAATTCCGAGATTCAATAATTTATCTACGCCGGGGATTTCTGCTCCCAATCACGGTTTGACGACCATTTTCAATTCTCTCCGCTTTCTTGTTTGTTTACATCCACGCGCGTCGTTTTGAACTTCCTCGCGTTCACTCCGCGCGCGAACAGCAGATCCAGCTCACCGTCACTCCGTCCACGCGTCTCCGGCAGACGTACAAGCGCCCACACCGCCACGCACGCGCTCCCCGTTGCCCACGCAAACGCGGTGTACCCGCCCCAGTTCCATTGAGTCGGATTTAGCATGTACGACTCTACCACGTTACCCACGATCGACGTGAGCGCGTAAGCCATCCGCGCAAGACAGACTGTTTTCTGCCGCAGTTTTGTCGAGCTGATTTCGCACGGAAACGACCATCCCAACTGACCCAGCGTCATTTCAAACACAAGCGTCCACACAAGCGTCAGTCCCGCCTGAGCTCTCTGCGCCTTCTCCCCGTCTCTCAACGTCAATAACCCAATGATTCCCAGCACAATCGCCATGACTGTCGATCCCGAAATATACATCGTGCGTCGTCCTACTCGCGGGAACAACACCACCCACGATATTAGGGCGCCCGCAAACCCGATCGCAATGCCTACTACGTTCAAAAGGTAGTTCATCCGGTCGGCGATCTCGAGCTGCTGGAAGAAGTAAGTCGAGCCGTACGCGAACGGAAGACCGCAAAGAAATTGACCGCCTGCTGAAACGCACGCGATCTCGGTACGTCGCAGCTCTGGGCCACGGAAACAGTCTCTGTAACTGCCAGTGATGCACAGCTCGTGCTCAAGTGCGTTGGTGTGCTCCATCAGTATCAGCAAGTCAGACAACTCTTCTTCCGTGGCTTGTGGTCGCAAAGCCGCGAGAGATTTTTGAGCAGACGCAATGTCGCTTGTACGAATGAAGTGCCAAGGCGATTCTGGCGCACACGCGACGAGCGGAGCAAGGATACACGGCCACACCCACTGGATTGCAAACAGCAGACGGTAGCTCCACTCATTCTGCAAGCGGATTAACGACGCCATTGATCCCGCAGAAATAAGCTGTCCGATGATGAAGCACATATTAGTCCAACTCGTGAGGTAGACGCGCAGCGACATCGGTAGCACTTCGGACGCATATGCCGGTGCAGACGTCGCGAAAATTCCCCACGGTACTCCGCATGCTAGCTCGCCCAAAAGCAGCATACTGGTGCTCTCTGCCAGGAAAACGAGCGAAATGAAACATGCAAGCGCAAGAAGGGATAAAAAGATCACACGCACAAATCCAAATTTGGCGTTGAGCCACCCGTTGGAAACCGTTCCAATCAGCGCGCCAATCTGACCTGCGTTCGTAAGTGCCGCCTGCCACGATGCAGTGAGCTGGTGATTATTTGTAGACGCATTGTAACTGCCAAACTTGCGAGTGAACATGGGATATGCAAAGAAATTGGAAAGCAGAGACGTGTCGTAGCCTTCCATGATAACACAGAATGAGACTGCGACAGACCAGAACAACGCGTGCCGGCTTCGAAGAATGTTAAACTCACTCTCGTGCTTCGTAGCGCGCTCGATTGCGAGTTTTCGTAATTTATTCTCCATGCTCTCTTCCATGGCGTCTTTGAAATTACAGAACACTGAAGCGCGCGCGTGAAGACGAGCGACGACGGTAAATAGACCTGCCAATGTCTATAAATTTCCTAATTAGGAACAAACGCCAATTTTCATATATGCATGCATACAAACACAAAAAAAAAGACAGAAACCCTACGCCGGCCGTCTACCAAACATGTGATGCAAGCATTCCTTAAACTCCTCTGTTTCCTCTCCATTATAGTCCTCAATGCACTTTGGCATCGGAACGTCAATTTCTGAACCCTGTACTCCTGTAACCAAATTCTCGGTGACTTCACCGTCAAACTCATGCACCTCGAGGTCACGTATAACTGCACCGTTCGACGCTTTCACGCTGCGCCAGTACCAGTCCCCAGGTAACCTCTCAACATAGTCCTGCTCTGTGTCGCCGCCTGCGTAAGGTCCGTTCCCGTTTCTATCTTTGGCCCAGTAGTAAGCTTTACCCGACTGAGTCGTGTCGAGACTCGAACCGTCAGAGTCTTCGCGCAGGATGCTGCGTGACAGTACAGCATTGATTTTTAGCGTGGGAGACAGCTCATATCCTGTGTCAAGATCAAGCGGGTATGTCGCGTCGACTGTGCGTGAAACGCCGTCCAAAGTGCTCGTGTGAGAAAGGGATGTGCGTCCAATCACACGTTGTTGAGCACCGGATTTGGTGTTGACCTGTAGATATGAAGAAGAGTGAGACCATGAAGTAGATACTGAAGCTACTGTGTCGCCATATGTCAACTCGGAAGAATAGTAACCCGACGTGACTGCCTTTGTGGTCACGTTTGCTGCGGTTCCGCTCCCGCGCATGAGCTTGGACTTGACGGTCAGCGGCTCGACGTCCTCCTCAATCAGCGTGCCACTTCCGTCGCCTGCACCTGTCCAGATATGCAATGATCCTGAAACGATCCAGTCCTGGTCGATTACAGGCTCGTCCTCGTCGCCTGTCTGCACGCGGATTTCGATGTCCGCGCCCTCCCATAGCACTGGCAACAGCGGCGTAAGATCGAATTCATACATTGGAACGTCGTATGCGTAAATTCCCACAATTGGCCGCCAAAAAGCAGGGGATATACCTCCGGTATAGACCACGGGAAACGCGAAAGTGCTGCCGGCAATCCGAGAATCAACTAGAAGTTGAACTTCACGGTGTGGGCCATGACCGTCAAAGGTTGTGCCGGGAAACATGTTTTTGTACGCAGATGGCGTATTCCCGTACCAGAACTCCTCACGTGCATTTCCAGATGCAGATATCAAAGCCGTAACACGGCGTGCAGATCTCGGAACAGAAAGAGGAACACGTGCAAGCTCATTCGGCAGGGAGAAGTGAGACGGCTTGCCTTGAGATGCGAGTGCTTTGGAGATGGGAAAGACGACGTCCGCGGGCGGAACGGTGTCGGTTCTGTCATTATAAAACTCGACAGTAAGCACCATGGCAAACTTGCCAGTGTAGGTGTCGTCAACAAGGTTGCCCATTTCAAAGATGAACGGCTGCTCAGTGTACATAAGAGAGAGGAATGGCGTGACGTCCTTTGTGTATGCAAAGTGAATGCCGCGCTGGGTTGGCTCGGCGGTTGAAGTGCGCCAGACCTCGGTATCTGCAAGAAAGACAAGAGCCAGTCGGTCGAATTGGCGACCTGCAGAAGTCGTGGAAAGGGAGAAGTGGACGTGGGTAAAGTCGATGTCCGGTGGGGGAGGATAGTAGGTTCCGACAAATGGTTGGCCGTATGAAAAGCCGAAAACATGGTCCATAAGAACGTACGAGTGCACAAGTCGACCATATGGACGAGGCTTGTTGTAGACCTGAAAGACCTCAAGCAGTGGCGTGGCCAACGCCTGTGACTTGAGCTCTGCTAACTGGGCGAACGACGAGACGAACGGAATGAGCAGAAGCGCAAGCGCGAGAAACGCCATGCGTAAGACCAGCTGCTTCCTGGTCGCGGCACGCGCACCGGGCGGATGCGAGACCGCCACAGCCGAGTCCTTTTCCATTGGCGACTTGGCGACGGTGGACGAAGGATCGGGAAGTGCGCGTCGGGCACATCGACGGCATCGGCGAGATCAAGATCCAGACCAGGTTGCCTGTTAGGGCTTTTTGGGAGAAAAGCTGTTAGGGCCTTCGCATGTGCTGAGCCGCACACGGCAACATTGCGGCGGGAAATTAGCATTTGTGAGTCGTTTCGACGCGTCGCTTGTGCGACAGGCCGCTAATGCAACGGCAGCAGAACTGGCAGACTCCCCGAAAGCTGGAGATCATTTTGATGATACTATACGCGCCACTGATGCGAAGTCCTGTAGCTACAAAATAGCAAAAGTCACGGGCGAAAACACGCGAGAAGCGGCTGGCCGAAAGTGAACGCGCGCGCGCTGCAGGCGTCAGCGCGGAATTTGCGGGTCTTGTGTGTTTCCTATTTTGGGCGCGGTCAAATTATAAAGAAAGAACCCCCTTTTTTTTTGGCCGAAGTCTTGAACCGCGCGCGTGCTTTTCCTTTGTCTGCAGAGTTAGCAGAAACAGAGCCTTGTCTATGTCTCGCCCCCTCGCGCCGTGTCTCGCGATACATACACTCCACCTCTCTTCCCCATCTCGCTCCTTCCTCTCGACAGCATCTTCTTCTCCGCCCGGGCATGTCGTCGTCTTCTCTGCCTCGCCTCCGCTGATCCTGTCCTTCTTTCGCGACGCTGCTCTGCCATGCCAGTCCCTCGTCGGCGCGTCTCGCCGCGCGTGCGACCTGCGGCACTGCTCATTTTGCTCGTCCTCCTCCTCACCGCGTCGCCCGCAGATGCCTTCAGCTGGGCCTTCCGCCGCGCGCCTGCGTCCTTCGACGAGCTTTCCTCTGAGGAGATCGCCTCAATACGCGCCGAGGAGCGCCCGCGCCGGCCACATGTCTCTGTGCGTCCACGCAACGTCGTGCGGGTCGACAACTCGACTGCCTCGACATCCTCCGAGTCCCCTCTTCCGCCCGACGAGACTTCGAGCACATCCATTTCTACGGGCTCGGACACAAATTCTGACTTCACCGTTCCAGTGAGCTCCGAGTCGGACTTTTATTACTACACCATTCCGCCGTATAGTGACGTGGACTCGTCCTATTATGATCCAGGTACGCGCTCTTGTTTGTTTTGTTTCAGCTTATGCTAATGCACTGCCAGAGCTCTATCAAATGACGCAGTCTGGCGGGGTTGACTGGAGCGATTATTCGGGCGAAAGAACTTTCGACGCTTCGTCTGATGGCACTGGCAACTATTTGCCCACCTCAACAGATTTTATAGCTCCCTCAATAACAAGCGGTATTGCGTCAAACACAGACCTGTCGACCGACTTTGCATCAACAACGGACTCTCCGTTGCCATCGGGTGATTTCACAACAGACTCGCCACTGCCGACAGACGCATCTACAACAGACTCAACAGAGTCGCCACTGCCGACAGACGCATCTACAACAGACTCAACAGAGTCGTCACTACCGACAGACGAATCGATGACAGACTCACCTTTGCCGACAGACGAGTCAACAACAGACTCGCCGTTACCTACCGAATCGTCGTTCACCGATTCTCCACTACCCACGAACTCGCCAACAGACTCATCTCTGCCGGGAGACACGTCGACCACAGAATCAACATATGACTCTCCGCTGCCGACGTTTTCTACATCCTCCGCTGTACTGGGCATCGCGCCGACGGACACGTCCGAGTCCGAGTCGCCTCTGCCGACAGACACTTCAACCGATTCGCCACTTCCTTCAGACAGCATTTATACAGCATCTACCACTTTCACCGACACGTCATTCACCAGAGATGATTTCACATCCACCACTTCCTCATCTGTACCTACCGACACTTTTGTTACTGGACCTGACAGTGACTACCTGACCTTCACATTGCCAACTGACAGTGGGTACCTGTCGGCAACGGCAGGAATTGATCCAGGTACGTGCACACCTTTTATCTTTGCACACGTGCTAATTTTTTTTTTAGATCTTTTGGAATCCACCGCCAGTTTGCCATTTTTTACCACAACCAGTGAGTACTCTTCCGACAGCCTTTCCCCGGCCCCCACCTCCCAAGAGTCCCCTTCACCCGCACCTTCACTGTCGTCTGACATCACGTCGGACTCGACTTCCCCTACTGCAATTACTACAGTTGACGTCACCGTCTCAATTTCTGCAGCGACTTCGAGCACGTCGTCTGAGCTGGACTCAGTCACAGATACTTCCTTTTCACCGTCGCCCGAGCCAACGCAGGAAGACTCTACGTCAACTGAAGCAACTTCTGCAGATTTTTTCACTTTCTCGTCACCGGAGCCAACATCGGACACTACGTCTGTTGTGACCTCTTCTGATACGTCTTTTTCACCGTCACCGGAGCCTACATCGGACACTACTTCTGCTGTGACCTCTTCTGATACGTCTTTGTCACCGTCACCGGAGCCGACAACGACTTTGTCTGATTCTATCACGTCATCGTCGTTGGAGTCAACGGATCTCTCTTCGGAGACGCTTTCGCCGTCCACCGAGACAACGCAATCGACGTCCACGGGACCCGACACGATTTCGCCATCGCCTGAGCCAACGTCTACGTTGTCCACCGAGAGTCCTGACACGACTTCGGAACAGATGCAGACAACAACGACAGAAAGCACTTCCGATACGACTTCATCGTCACCTGAGGCAACATCGATAGTATCCACTGAAAGCTTCGACTTGACTTCAACGTCGGTAGAGCCAACGTCGACGACGTCCACTGAGAGTTCTGATTCTGTCTCACAGTCACCAGAGCCGACGCAGACATCTTCGACGGAAAGCCCTGACACTTCCTCCTCATTTTCATCGTCACCGCAGTCAACGTCGACAACGTCGACGGAAAGCTTCCCTGACACATCACTATCACCTTCACCGGAGCCGACTCAGTCTGAAATGACCGAGACGTCTTCGAGCACTATCACTTCATCTTCCTCGCAGTCCACTGATACTGCGGTCACAGACACTTCTCCCTCCCTTCAATCCACAAGCACTGTCACCGACGAGCCTACTACATCTTCTGAGTCGCTGTTGCCCACGACGTCTTCGGAAAGTACCACCACCAGTGATACTAGCACGCTGGAGTCAGAGAGTTCAAGCACTGATAGTGTCAGTGACTCGACGACGTTTGTGGAGACGGTGACCTCAAGTACTGAAAGCGAGTTATCGACAGCTCCAGCTGCCGACACGACGACGAGTACGGAGGAGGTATCGTCTTTGACTTTTCCAACGATGACGACAAGTAGCACAAGTTCAGAAACGACGTCGTCCTCTACCGTGTCGGACACTGCGAGCGAGTCTTCTTCTCCGTCCCCGTCATCATCTCCTCCTCTCCCCGAAAGCACAACCATGGATGTAACATCTGACATGTTGACTCCTACAGATACAGCTTCATCGACTACAGAAACGTCAACCACCAGCTTGAGCAGCAGCAGCAGCAGCAGCAGCAGCAGCAGCAGCAGCAGCAGTAGCAGCAGCAGCAGCAGCAATTTACAGCCGACTGACACTGGATTGATTGAGACGACTACGACAATTGAAAGCTCGACATTTGTCGAGAGCACATCTTCGGAGTCTACTACTGCCTCGCCAAGCGCTGAGGTCGAGACGACTACAGGTACATATACCACTTCTTCATCGTCATCCTCCCCACTTGCATCGTCAACTGAGTCGACTACGACTGTGACACCCACGCCTTCATCATCTGATTTGCCACTCACTGTCTCGGAGACGTCTACTGATTCGAGCGAAACGCCGACGACTTTTTCGTCGTTTTCAACGACGTCAGAGTCCGAAACGTCGACGGTGTTGTCCTCGACCTCGTCTACAATAAGCATAGAGCCGCCGAAGCCGCCGACGGCGACGACCACATTGACAACGACGACCTCGTCCTCAGATATGGAAGCGGCAACGTCGTCAGACACTCCTCTTTCTATTTCCTCGTCATCGTCCTTTTCATCAGAGTCTACGACGGAGTACACTAGTACTACGTTGACATCGAGTGATTTCACGGAGACTGCTGCTGCCACAACTACGGTTGGGCCAGTGACGTCGACGGAGTCGCCGGTGACAGACTCGTCTCTCACAAGCACTTCTTTGACGGAGATATTGACATCGACAGTGACGAGCTCTTCGAGCACGAGTACGTCGGAAAGCGAGAGCCCACTGCTTGTTTCGACAGGTACATCGAGTGCGTCGCTTACGACGATTACGGAGCCTTCGGCGACGATTACGTCGACGGTGCAGAGCGCGGATACAACCGAGGTGACTGCGACGAGTCCAGCAAGCACGACAGCAAGTACCGAGTCGGTGACTGCTATTACGGAAGCGTCAACCACGTTTACTTCGACGCTGGAGGCGACAGAGTCGAGCACGCCGTCGGTGACTGTTGTTACAGAAGCGTCGACTACGTTTACTTCGACGCTGGAGGCGACCGAGTCGAGCACGCCGTCGGTGACTGTTGTTACAGAAGCGTCGACTACGTTTACATCGACGCTGGAGGCGACAGAGTCGAGCACGCCGTCGGTGACTGTTGTTACAGAAGCGTCGACTACGTTTACTTCGACGCTGGAGGCGACCGAGTCTAGCACGCCGTCGGTGACTGTTGTTACAGAAGCGTCGACTACGTTTACATCGACGCTTGAGGCGACCGAGTCGAGCACGCCGTCAGTCATTGTTATCACAGAACCGTCGACCACGTTTACGTCGACGATGGATTCAAGCACGCCCTCAGTAACTGTGATCACGGAAGAGTCAACTACGTTTACATCGACGATGGGGGCTACCGATTCGAGCACGCCGTCCGTGGCTGTGATTACGGAAGACTCGACTACGTTCACATCGACAATGGAGGCGACAGAGTCGAGCGCGCCGTCGATGACAGTGATTACAGAAGCGTCGACGACGTACACATCGGCTATGGAGGCGACGACATCGTATACAGCGACTATCGAGACTGACGACGGATCGAGCTCGAGTGGATTTGCGACCGAGGCCACAGTTACAGAGTCTGTAGTGGCGACAAGATCTGGATCACCGAGTGGTGTCGCCTCAGGTAAGAGCCAAAGAAGAAGAAAATGATAATAGTTTGAAGTTAACGAGTGGATTTAGGAATGACTGAATCGCCGACGGGGATGCCATCGACGTTTGTGACAATGACGTCGTCTGGTCCGGATACGCAGTGGTTGCCGATGACGTTGATTACTGAGCCGCCGGAGGAGAGCACGACGACGACGGAGACAGCTACTGCGACGACGTCAGCGCCGTCGCTGCCGAACGTGATTGCACCGGACGGCGGAGTGACGACAGCGCCTGCTGACTCGACGCTTGTGCAGATTGGGTTTACGTACTCGCTGAACTACCGATTCATTGTGGGCCATCCGTTGGCGGTTGCGCAGATATTTCAGTATTTGCCGGAGGGCGTTGCGTATGGGCTGCGGGTTCCGGAGAACGAAACGATGATGGCGGCGATCACGCCGTACGAGACGTCGGATGAGTCGTTCACAGTATCGCTGGCGTTGATGTACGTGCCGACGAGTCTTGTGGACGCGCTGTACCTGGGTCTGCACACGCCGAACTCACGGTTCTACAAGCACCCCGACGCGACGGTGCGGGGCTTGATGAATTTGATTGATCCGACGATTCCGCTGGTGGCGTCTACGAATTTTGGGGGCGGAACTGCGCCGCCGTCCGATGGGAACGGTGGAGGGGATGGGGACGGTTCGCCCGAGTCGCCGTCGAGTGGAGATTCGTCGTCAGGAAGTGGTAGCGGCGGCAGCAACTCGTACGGGTCGCTGGATCGGAGTGACGGGACGGGGACGAATGGGACGGTAGTGGGGATTGCGGTTGGAGCGGTGTGCGGTAGTGTTTTGTACGGGCTAGTTGTGTTTTTTGTTGCGCGACGGTACCGGAAGAAACGAGTTGAGGCGGAAGGTGCCGGGCTGCGGGCAGCGTTGTCCGCGCGGGAGATTTCTGGGCCGATGCCGTACATGGATAGTCCACCGCGGAGCATGAACACGAACAGCAACACGATGGGGGCTGGAGGAGGGGCGCGGCAGAGCAGGATGTCGAGCGGACACGCGTCCGGGCGGGGAATATCAGGGCCGGTGATGAGCGAGAACTCGCTGGGATGGAGTTAGAGCATTTTGCATAGTTTTTGGATGGGTGTTTTGATAGATTGGATACGTGTAATATAGAGTTAGGACATATATATATATAGTCAAGACTTTTGGGCCTTATAAAGGTTGAAGATCAACACATGATCGCCAAATAATCAATGGGACAACTCGATTGGATCAGACATTAGAGTTTACGGGCGTGCGGCTGAACGCGTGAGCGCGTGCAGGATGTAAACAAACAAAAGCCAATGAGATTGAATGTATAAAAACAAAGATCGGAACGGATCGACAGTATATAACAAAACACTCCAAACGCGCATTAATAAAGTACAATTGTAGAAGATAAAAAAACCAAATAAAAGCAGATTACTCGGTGAGGACGTGGAACGGCTTTTCAGCGTCCGGGGCAAAGACCTGGATTGTAGGGGTAGATGGGGCAGGCTCGGGAGAAGATGAGGCTGGAGCCGGGGCGGGCCGCAGGTTGCGCTTGGGGCGGGGACGGAGAGGACGGACGGAGAGACAGCTCCGGGGGCACACACCTTGAGCGGAACGGTCGAGCTTGACGCAGAGGGCCCAGCCGTCGTCGTATTCGTGGAGCACGCGGACGAGCTGGCCTTCCTTGAGGGCGAGCTCATCGTGCATGGAGGGAGTAAAATCCATGGTAGCGCGGTGGACGTTGGAGGTTGAGTTTGCTGCGGCCGGGTCGACAACGGGAATTGGGGCTGAGACTGGGGCCGGGGCCGTGGCCGGGGCCGGTGCCGCGGAGGGAGCAGGCCCGGCAAAGGGGTCGGTTGGGGAAGGAACGACCATGGCGTCGACAGAGGCCTCTGAGGCCGAGTCGGAGGAGATGGAGGAGGCATAGGAGGACGGGGAGGCCGAGCCGGAGCTGGATCCAGAGCCAGAGCGAGCGAGATGTGTGGTAGTAGAGGAGGCAGCAGGCTTCTGGGCCTGGAGGGCGCCGGTGGAGGTGCGGGTGGCAGCAGATCTGCCGGAGAGCAGGGAGAGGGGCAGAAGGCCAGAGACGGGGCGCGAGACGCGGATGGAGAGACGCGGGGGCTTTTCGGAGACGGCGGTGTAGGCTGGGGTGGGTCTGGCGAGCGCGGGTGGTGCCGGGAATGGCTTTTCTGAGGAGGAGGAGGCGGCGGCGGCGGCGGCAGCGGCGTCGGATTCGGCCTGGAGAAGGCGGCGGCGGTGGCGGACGAGGAAGAAGGCGGCGATGAAGGCGAGCAGGGCGGCGACGACGACGGCGACGGCGATGCCAGCGCGGGCGCCAGTGGAGAGGGAACCAGATCCGGGGGCGGAGGCGGCGGCGGCGAGGCCCGAGGAGACGGAGGATGCCTGGGCGGCGTTTGCGGAGGCGGCGGAGACGGGGGCGGAGGAGGAGGAGGAGGTGAGGGTGAGAAGGGTGGTTGTGCCGGAGAGGGCGAGGGCTGGGGCGGTGGAGGCGATAGAGGCGGTGGTGGAGGGGGTGGAGCGGGAGGCGGACTTGGAGGTGATTGTGTGAGTCGCGGTGACGTAGGAGGTGATGCGCGAGGCGGAGGAGGCGACGGACGCGACGGACGCGACCGACGCGACAGACGCGACAGACGCAGACTCTGAAGCAGACGCTGAAGCAGTCGCCGACGCCGACTGGACCAGAGGAGCCGCTACTCTGGTGCTCCGCGAGGCCGAAGTAACGGTGAGCGTCTGGTAGACGGTGAGGACTTGGCGGCGGAGGATCGGGCTCTCAGCCGGGACGTCGTTGTTGATGCCCATGACATGAGCGGCCTTGAGGGCGAAGAAGTCGTCGATGTCGGGAAGCGGCGACGGGTGGGGGGCGTGGGCGTGATGCTTGGGCATGGTGGTGGTGGTGGAGGTGGTGGTGGTGGTGGTGGAGGTGGTGATGGTGGTGATGGTGGTGATGGAGGAGGGAAGAAAGAAAAAGAGAAATCGGGACGGAGGGGAAATAAAAGGAGACGCGTCGGACAGGAGTCGCACAGGGGAAAAAGGAGTCGACGCGTCGCGCGGCGCACATTCCTGGCGCACGGGCATTCCCGGGGGAAAGTCTAAATACCGCGCAAACTCTATTCAGTACATACGCCACACGCTTACACCGCCTCGGGCACCGCCTCGGGCACCGCCTCCACCGCCACATACCGCCCCGCCACAACGCTCCGCACCGCCTCGACCGCGTTCCAGCCCGACGCGTCGTCCGCAAACGGATCCGCCGCCGACGACGCGTCGCGCGCCATCAAAACAACGCGCTCGCGTCGCGCACGCGTCCGCAACGCGACGCCGACGCCGCCCCCGCTGGCCTCGCGCGCGCGCTCCGCCGTCCAGAACCGCACCAGCGCCAGCTGCTCGTGCTCGCGTCCCGCCGCCAGCGTCACCGGCCCCAGCGATATCGCCACGTGGCCGCTGGCCGCGTTGAACACGCCCGCCGGCCGCGCGTGGCACGCCGTCGCCGCCGTGCCCGCGATGCCCACGACCAGCGTGAGCTCGTCCAGCTCCACCGGGCCGTCGTCGTACTCCGGGTTCGCGCCGTACGTCACAATCACCGACGTCTGCTTGTCCTCGAACTTCCACGCCGCCCGCACAAGCACCGGCACCGCCGCCGCCGTCCGCACCGCGTACCGGAACGCCATCACCGGCGCGCCGTCCGCCACCGCGCTGCCCGCGATCGCGTACTCGTCGGGGCCGACGGCCGTCGCGACCGCGCTGTTGGCCACCACCTGCTCCACCTCGGGCGCGCACTCCAGGCGCACCGTCGCCGTGCTGTCGGGCGCGATCGCCCCGACCGCGTCCGTGTCGAGCTGCACCGCGGCCTCGCCGACCACGAGCACGCGCGTCGCCACGCCGCCGGTCATGCTCACGTTGACGGTTTCGACGATCGAGGCTTTGAGTGCGTGGCCGAAGGACGTGGGCGTGTCGCCGGAGTCGACCGGCTGCTCGACGGGAAATGCGCCGGGATATGTCGCCGCTGGCTCCTCTGGCTCCTCTGCCTCGGGCGCCTCTGCCTCCTCTGCCTCGAGCGCCTCTGCCTCCTCTGCCTCGGGCTGTACTCCAGCCACCGCCTCACGCACCCCCTCAAACTCGCCCTCGGAACTCGCAATCGACGTCGACTCATCCTCCTCGTCGTCCTCGGGCACCGTAGCAACACTCTGCGGCCCCTCCACGCTCGTAGACACCGGCTCCACGGGCTCGCCGACGGCGGCGATATCTCGCGTTGCCTCGGCATCCACTTTGGGCTCATCGCGAGCAGGCTCATCGTGAGCAGGCTCATCGTAAGTAGGCTCATCGTAAGTAGGCTCAATGTGCTCTGGCTCTGATTCTGACTCGACTGGCTCGGGCTCGGGCTCTCGCTCTCGCTCTCGCTCTGGCTCTCGCTCTCGCTCTGGCTCTGCAGTCTCCGGAGTAGCAGGCATCGCAGGCACCGCCGGCACCGCCACCGGCACCGCGTCGCTCACTCCCTCGCCAAACACCCCGCTCCGCCGACCCCGCGCCCGGCGCACAACCGTCGGCTTCGCCCGCAGCGACGCCGCCACCGCGTCCACCGCCGCCCGCGACTCCTCCGTCTCGTCGCTGATCGCGGCGCTCTGGATGTCCACCTGCAGACTGCCCTCGCCCTCGCCCGCCCCCGCCTCCTCCGCCGCCCCGCCCATCGCTGGCACCGCCGTCGGCACGCTGTAGCCCTCAGAGTCCACCCGCGGCACCCGCGTGCCCGGCGCCACCGACGACGGCCCAATCTCCGAAATCACGTCGCTCTCCGCCACGCCGCTGTTGGCCCGCACCGGCACCGCCCCGCTCATCGTCCGCGGCACGCTCTGCACACTCTGCACAGCACTCTGCACAGCACTCTGCACAGCACTCGGCGACACGCTCGCCGGAACACTTCGCATCGACGACCGCCGGCTCGCAACCGACGACGTCTCCGCCAAACTCGCGCTGTCGCGACGCCGCCCGTCCAGCGCCGTCGTCGTCGTCGTCGTCGCAACGTCCACCTGCTCGTTGTAGTCCCGCCGCTTCTTGTCCTTGCCCCCGCCAAACAGCCGCCGTCCGCTGCTCTCGGGCTTGCGCAGAATCGTGCTCATCCGGTGGAACCGCGATGTCTTTTCCTTCACCGCCACCTCGCCGCTGCCGTGCGTCGCCGTGGTCGCCAGCGACGCGGCCAGCGACGACCGTCGAGGAGACACCAGCGCGCTGCTCGCGCTGCTCGCGCTGTTCGCACCGTTACTCACTCCATGGCTCACACCGTGATGGCTCGCCGGCGGTGCAGGCCGCACCGACGGCGCCGCTGGCATCGCTGGCACCGCTGGCACCGCTGGCACCGCTGGCACCGCTGGCCTCCCGGCCCCACCGGGCGCCGCCGGCAGGCCGTTCGTCTGCACCTGCAGCGCAAAGATCTTGACCTCGTCCTGCGCGTCAAACGTCAGCAGCTCGTTCAGGTTCGCCTCGCACAGCGCGACGGTGCGCTGGGCCCGGTCGACCTCGGACGTCTGGTATCGCGTGAGCACGTCCTTGAGCAGCATCAGACGCTGCCCGTCGATCTCCTGGAGCCGCTCAAACACCAGCGGTGCTGCGTTTTCCCACTCCGCCGTCGCCGCGCGCGCGTCGTCCACCGCCCGGCGCTCCTTGCCCGCGCTGTGCTTGGCCCGGTACTTGTCCACCCGCTCGTTGGCCTCCGCCACCTGCCCCGCCACCTCCCGCAGGTTGTGCTCGATCGCACCCATCTCGTCCCACTGCGCGTTGCTCACCGCGTACTCCTGCACCGGCCGCGCCACCTCCGTCCGCAGCTTCGTCCCGAAACTGCGACTAGCCCCCGCCAGCGAGCTCGTGCTCTCCACCACCTGCGCCCACACCTCGCCAAACGTGCCCAATCCCGCCCGCGCGGCAGGCGGCGCCCCGCGCGCCGACAGACGCTCCAGCGCCTCCGCATACGCCAGCTCAATCTTGCTGCGCTCCTCCAGCCACTCGGAAATCACGCGGTTCGCCATCCGCGCCGCCCCGAGGCGGTCCGAAAGCAGCGTCACGGCATCCGCCGGCGCAAGCGACGACTGCAGCATCGTCAGCACCCCCCCTCCAGAATAATAATCGCCATCACTTTCTCTACTCACCAGAATCTTGTCGGCATACTCGGTGCGCGACACTGCGTCCATTGTTGTTGTTGTTGTTGTTGTTGATCTTGTTTGTATGTATTGTCGTCGTTCGTTGATGCTCTTTCGCGATAATCTGGGGTGGTTGTGCGACGTGTGACGGCCGTGCGACCGAGGCCACCGAGGACTCCGGAGCAAGCGGCTCCGGCCCTAGCCCTGAGTGTGACACTGACTCAGCCTACGTACATAGCTTACTAATGTGTTTACTTGTTGCCGGATCCGTCAGTCTGTAAATCAAAACTACTAACGTATTGCTCCGCTGTACAGACAACTATCGCCTCTAATGTAGCTCGCTGCCCTGGAGGCACCCAGCATACTCCAACGCCTGCTTCAAGTCCTCAATCAAATCCCCCGCATCCTCAATCCCCACACACAGCCGGATCAAGTCCTCCGGCATCTGGCGCTCCGCCCGCACCTTCGGGTCAATCGACGCGTGGCTCATCTTGCACGGCATCGAAATCAGCGAGTTCACGCACCCGAAGCTCACGCTGATGCCCCAGATCTTCGCGTGCTCCACCACCCGCTCGCTCTTCTCCACCGAGCCCGTCTCCACCGCCAGCACCGCGCCCGCGCCCCGCGCCATGCTCCAGTGCAGCGCGTACTGCGCATGCGACTTCAGCCCCGGATACCGCACCCGCAGCCCCGCGCCCTCCAGAAACTCCGCCACCTTCTGCGCGTTCGCCTGCGCGCGCTCGTACCGAATCGCAAGCGTCTTGATGCCCCGCAGCAGCAGCCAGCAGTCAAACGGCGCCAGCCCGCACCCCGTCGAGTTCACCACAAAGTACAGCCGCGCACCCAGCTCAGCGTCCTTCACCGCAATGATGCCCGCCATCAGGTCGTGGTGCCCGCTCAGAAACTTCGTCCCGGACTCGTACACAATGTCCACCCCAAAGTCCAGCGGACTCATCCCCATCGGCGACAGCATCGTGTTGTCCACCGCCACCAGCGCGCGCCCCGCCGTGCGCGCCTTCACCTCCCGCGTGATCGTCGGAATATCGCACACCTTGATCAGCGGGTTCGTCGGCGACTCCAGCAGCACCAGCGCCGTCGTCTCGCCCACGCTCGCCACCACCTTCGCCGTGTCCGTCGTGTCCACGTGCACGACGTCAATTCCGCCGTTTGTCTTCAGATACGTCAGCAGCCGGTTCGTGCCGCCGTACAGGTCGTCGCCCGCAATCACCCGGTCCCCGGGCTTCAGCAGCCGCGCAATCACGTCCAGCGCCGCCATGCCCGACGCCACCGCCAGCGCGCGGTTCGCGTTCATGATCTTGGCCACGTGCCGCTCCAGCTGCGTGCGCGTCGGGTTCCCGGACCGCGTGTAGTCGTACTCCCCCATCTCGGTGCTCGACACCTGCTTGAACGTCGCCGTCTGGTAGATCGGCACCGACGACGCGCGGTACTGGTCCCCGCTCTCGGCATACACAATCTCGGTCTCAATCTTGTAGCGTCGCGGCGTGGCCGCGGGAGACGGCGGGAGGTCGGCCATGGTGTCGGTGTAGAGTAGAGAGAGGTAAGTAAGTAAGTTTTATCGCGATGGCTCATTCCTTGATATATTCTCGGCGGTGAGAATTTTCGGCGCTGACTCAGCCCTTATCTCAGCCGCCTCAAGCTGCTCAGTCAGCAACGCGCACAACCCCGCGGCCTTTCGCGTAAACAACCAACGCGTTCTCGACGTCCTCGAAGATCTTCTCCTCCCCCTCTTCACCGTCTCCAAACTCCCCCTACCACCTTCTCCCCCCTTTTTCTACCACGGAAACTCCGCCATCGCCCCGCAATGCGCGCGTCGCGTCTTTGCCTCCTGACGCGGACGCGCGCAGAGCGCTCGACCGTCTGCTCGTCGGTCTTCGCGCCGACGACGACGACGACGACGACGCGCTGGATAGCGACGCGTTCTCCGAGTCCGACTTTGCCGAGCTCGACGCAATCGAGTCGCAGCGTACGTGTTTAGTGCCTCCTTTTGCCGCTTCATCTCCCTGTTAACGACGACAGACAGACGCCAGCGCGCGCCGCCCCGTCGAGCTCGAGCTCGAGCTGCCCGACTCGCTTTCCCCCTTCAAGCGCAAGACCTCTGCGTCCTCCAGTCCGTCCATGACCGCGTCCGCGCTGCTCTACGAGTCCGAAGGCATCCCCACCTCTCCCTCCGCTGCCGCCGCCGCCGCCGCCATCGTCCCCGACGATGACGATCTGCTCCCGCTCACCTTTTCCGACGCCCCGGATCTCCACGCAAGTCTCCTCGAAGAGTACCGCAAGGGCTGGCGGCTTTCCGTCTCCGACCTCATCGCTCCCTCGTGGTGCGAGCTCCAGCACTTTTACCAGCTCTACAAAAAGGACTACGTCACTACAGACGTCATGCGTCGCGGCACCTCCATCCACAAGAAACTCGAAATGGAGTACAGCACAGAGATCCCCGTGCCTGCAGAGGGCCTCACCCGTGAGGACGAAAAGGCCATCGAGCTGCTTCAAATCCTGCTGTCCCTCCAGTATCTCACGCAGACCGCTAATGTCCCAGAGGTCGCCGCCGAGGCCATCACCGTATGTTCCCCGTTCTGTTTTCTTCTCTTTCTCGTCTGACTTCTCCAAGCGCGAACTCCGCGTCTTTGGCTTCATCGATGGTATCTACATCTCCGGCATCATCGACGAAGTTTCCTTCCTCTCCCATCCAAACGACTACGGCGACGTCGAGTTCATCGACTCCACCGTCTCCACTGAATCCGACGACGCCTCGGAAAACACGTCCTCCGCCGCTACGATCCTGTCCTACTTCAAACCGCTCGACCAGGCCTCCCTCTCACCTCCCCACCAATCCCGCACAGTCCGCATCACCGACACGAAAACTCGTGCCTCTCGCTCCTTTCCTTCCTCCTCCCAGCGCAAATCAACTTACTTCCAGCTTCTTCTCTACCGCAAGCTTTTCCTCGATCTCACTGAAGGCAAATTCGACTTTGCCCGTCTCTGCGACCTCCGCGATCTCGATCCGTCCCGCAAACTTTCCGACGTCTTCAATTCAGAAGTGCTCCACCATCCTCTGGTCATCGAATCCATTACCTCAGAGATCGCCGACGTCGGCCCCGACTCTCCCTACTTCTCGGCCCTCACATCCATGGAGACCCTGGGCGACGTCTGGAATACACTCAGCCTCAAGTTTGCCGAGTTCCGCGGAAAAGTAGACCCCACCGTTCGCGTCGTCTACTACTGGCAGCAAGATGGCGAGCCCTTCTCCGGCATCGACTACTCCTACAGCGACCTTGATCTCAACGAAATGATCTCCGCTTCTCTCACTTACTGGCGCGGCCAGCGCAACCCTGTCGGTGTTGAGATAGACGACGCGTCAAAATGCCGCTACTGTCGCTTTGCAGAGCATTGTCGGTGGCGGCTCGAGAAAATCAAAGAATCCACCGAAGCTAATCGCGCAAACTTTCGCAAAAAGTGGAAGTCCCGACGGCCCATGGGGCAGCTTGTTTATGTGGACCAGTTGCCTTAAAGTACATATTTTACACACTGCATATATCATATTGTAATACATACAATTAAAATCAGAATCTTGCCGCCTTCGTCGTCTTATCATACAACTCCAGATTCAACGCCGCAAGAAAACACGGAATCTCCCGCCGCTCCTGCACCCAGAACGTCACCAAATTCGTGCACTCGTTCGCAAACGCACTATCCTGCCGTCCAGACAACTTCATTGTTCCCTGCGCCGGATCAAACGTAATCGACGCCTCGTCGTCACTGTACCCAGCCACTCCCGCAAACATCGACGTCGCCCGGACTTTGTTGTTTGGCAAAAAATCAAGCTTGTAGCCAAGAAGCGCATACACCGCCTCCCGAAACTCCACAGACTTGGCCGAAAAAATCTCCTTCAATCGCCGCATCCGCTTCTCCCGCTCGGCAACCTCCCGCTCAAGGACCTTCATCTCAAGCCGCAACCGGTCCACCGTAGCACTCACCAACTTGCTGCCATCTCCCTCAATCTTCGCTGTCAGCGCCTCGTTCTCCGCCCGCAGCGCATCTAGCATCTCAGCTTTAATCGCCTGATCCCGCGCAACTGGGTTATCCCGTAGCTCAAGCACTCGTGTGCGCGCTGTATTTGAAACTCTCAGTGTATCAAGCTGCTTCTGCAGCGCCTGAACCTCCCTCTGCGCAATCTCCTCTGCCTTTTTCAACGACGTGCACTCGTCTTGTAGTTGTCGATTCCGCCGTAGAAGATCTCCTGTGCGCGCACCATCCTCTTCTTCGCTCTCTGCCGCTCGTTTCCGAGATGGCGGTGCCACAGCACCATTAGCAGCGGCGGCCTCCTTGGTCAACTTGTCATTGGCAGCGTTAGCCTCCGCGAGCAACTCTTCCAACTGCACAATCCGCTGCGACTTTTGCTTATCGTAATCCTGCATCATCAAAGTCTCCTCCGTATCGTAAGTCTTGAGCTGGTCACGCAAAAACGCCGCTTCCTTAACCGCGTGTTGACGCTGCCGATCTGCAAGCTCAAACCTCCGCTCTGCTTTTCGCAGCTTCTCCTGAGCATCCGTCAAACTCTGCTTCAGTGTCCGCAGCTCCTCAGAGTCCAACGTGATGCTCTCGGCCCGCGCTTCCAGCTCAGCTTGAACACGTCCAAGCTTGTCCACCAATGTAACATTCTCAGCCCGCAGAGCTACCAACTCCCGCACCACTTCCTCGGGAGTCTTATCTTCTCCCAGAAATGACTCCCATGATGCACGCTCTTCGCGGAGCCGCGCGACCTCAAACTCCGCTTCTGCAGCCTGATGACGCAAATCGTCCATAAGCTTCAGTCGAGCCTCGAGAAGCGTTTTCTCCTCCGCCACAAACTTGTACTTTGAGTGCTCGCTTCGCAGCTGCTCGAGTTCGGGCTCCATCGCCGCGACTTGTGCCTCCAGCCGGCGATTGGTCGACAACTCCGTGGCCAGCTGAGTCTGCACTGTCTCCAACATGTCCAAGTCTCCTGTACGTTGACGCAGCGTCTTGTTTTCCGAAGCTAGTTTATCAACGGTGTCTGAAAGCTCGTTTACCGACTCGGTCTTGGTGTTCAAACTCGCAGTCAAGCTCTCGACTTGTGCCTTGAGTTCTTCCACACTTGAGCTCAGCGCTCGCTGACGCACTCCGTATTCGTCATTCTTCCGCTTTGCCGCAGACGTGGCACCTCGTAACTCCGACACAGCAGCATCCCGCTCCTCACTGACTTCAGCCAGCTCTTTCCTCAGAACCCGCACGGTCTTCTCGAGCTCTGCCTTGACGCCCGGGTACTCGTCTTTCAGTTTTGCCAGCTCAGTCGCCGCCTCTTTGTGCTTGTCAAACAGAAACTTCTGGTCGCTTTCAATTGCATCCGCGCGCTTGCCTTCGTCCTGGATTTTCTTCTCCAGCTGCGCGATCGTGCTTTCGTGTTTCAGCCGATCCCGCTCGCGCTCGTGCTTGAGATTCGACAGTTCGTACTTTAGCGCGTGGTTTTCAGCCCGTAGCAAATCAAGCGAGGTCGGATCGGTCGCGGTGGTCTCGGGCTTTGCTTGAGACGCGGGGAACAGGGCGCGCGAGACTGGGCGCGGTGGACCGGCGGGCGTGAAAACGGACGACGACCGCCGAACCGGGATCGAGCTTGTCGGAACCGCTGCTGCTCCTGCCGGTGCCGGTGCCGGTGCCGGTGCCGGCGCAGCTGATCCATGCAGGGGCGTCGCGGTGAGTTTGCGCATCGTGAGTCGCGGTGTATAGATTGCTGAACGTGAACGTCGCGATATGATATCAGGATCGAGATTTTTGTTTACGGGAGGTTGGAAAAAGTGACTAAGAGCCTGTCCTCTTCAGTTTTTACTTTTTTTCACTTTTTAGGCGCCACTACCCAAAGGCAGCAAAAAAAAGTACTCTGAGCCGCAACCCTCAAAAAAGGCTGTGATCAGTCACGTGAGTTTGTTTACGCGTTTCGCAAACCTCCCAAAACTTAAAATGTATATACGCGTATATAACATGTATATCATCGATCTGTACATTCACACATGCAGTAAGCAAGTTATTGGTCGCCGCTCTGCATTAATATTCAGCTTTGTAGTTGCTTAAATGGAGGTTGTTGAGAAGCCTGCCAAGTGCCTGGCAGAAGTCCGCAGCATGCAAGCTGCTTTCTCGGCGGCTTTAGCGTTTTTCTTTGAAGAGCTGGAAGGAAACAATTCAAGCGAACGACCGGATCAAATCTCAATTGCAAAGTATGTTGCGTATCATTTACAGAGTCTAAGCTGTCATGATACGGTGAGAGCTTTATATTTTTTGGCCAGAGACTGGAACTGGTCAGAAGAGCGGCAAAGTTATCTGATAACGCTCATGGCGATGGACTATAAAATTCACCAGTTACTACAAGCCTACACCAAATTGGCTCATGATCCAACTCGATACAAGCGCTCTGCTCCGTTTACGACTTTCATAGACTGTTTATCTGTTAATGACTATCGTCTTTTTTTTCATGAGACACGTATGAAATTGCCCTGTTTTCTGCACCTCTTGCGCGTCCTGAACACCGAAGGGAACTTGTCCGATGGCAGATACATAGAGTCAAGCGAGAAGCTATACATTTTCCTTAACATTTGTGCTAACGCATTGGTTTTGGAGAGTGTACGCGGCCGGTTCAAGCACTCCAGGAACACGCTGGCAAAGATATTCAACGAGGTTCTTGACGCAATTACTGGTCTTCAGGATAAGTACATTGTTGCACCAACTGCGTCAACTCCCATCCCGGAAAAGATTCTCCACTCTATTGGCCACTGGTATCCGTATTTTAGGGACTGCGTTGGCGCTATCGATGGCACTATGATAGCTGTCAGACCGCCAGCTAAGGAGGCTATGGCATATCGATCGCGAAAAGGCACGCTCGTGCAGAATGTCATGGCTGCATGCTCCTTCGACTTCAAATTTGTTTACGTCAATTCAGGCTGGGAAGGGTCGGCTCACGACATGAGAGTGTTTCAGGACAGTATTGAAACTGGGGACTTTGTTATTCCGCCGGGCCGCTACTATCTGGCTGACGCGGGGTACGCCTGTAAGAATGGGCTCATGGTTCCATACCGAGGTGTGCGCTATCATCTAAAAGAGTTTTCGAAAAGGGCGCCGAAAAACGCGAAGGAGCTTTACAATTTGCGCCATGCACAGCTTCGGAATACGATCGAACGGATATTTGGAGTGCTGAAGAGACGATGGGCTATCTTGCACAAAGGAAATGATTACCCTCTTGAGACGCAAACAAAATTGCCCATTGCGTTGTGTATTTTGCATAACATCATCCGGGATTTTGATCAGTCGATCACGGAGTTGGAGCAAGTGCTAGACCCTCTACCGGATGATGCGACAGCCGCCAGTCATCAGAGCGGTGCCTCAACTTACAGGGATTCTGCAGATGACAGACATGATTCACGACTTATATATGATCTGCGGGACAGGCTTGCGGCACAGATGGCCAGGGATTCGGGTTTGGAGAGGGCGCATAAAAGGCTTCGTGTAGAGTGATCGCGTATATGTGTTTA
>JANIWG010000081.1:0-59826 GCA_030705025.1 Myxozyma udenii
CCCCCGCTCCTTCTCCTTCTCCTTTTATTTCCCCAGATCCCTCTTACTCCCCTTGATCTGACCCGCCTTTTCCTTCTTTGCTTCCTGTGCTCTCTTCAACACTCTTCGCTCTCCTCCGACCTCTTTTGCTCTCGAACAACCTCCTTGTTAAGATCCGTCAGAATGGCAATCTCGACTTTCGCTTTCATCAAGAAGCTTCGTGTGGTGAGTCCCTTATGATTGGCATTCTTTACAAATATGCAGTGCGCTAACTATATCAGCGCTATACCCACGAGTCTGGTGCTTCTGACTCAACCATTGACTCTATCTTCGTGCCTGATTACACCGCCCGTTCGCCGCTCTCAGCGGACTGTATCGACGCACTCCGCAACCGCGCCGCGCTCCTCAGCCGCCGCGAAGGCCTTGCGAACAAGGTTCGCCAGTTTTTGAATACCCAACGCCGTGGTGGATTTTGTGCTACTGTGTCGCGTAAACTTGCGACTGCTAAAGATTCGTGCAAGAATCGTTTTGATCGATGTGAAAAGAAATACCCGAATTTTTACCGTTTGCGCCATGCGGCCTCCTCGTGCCGTCGCCGCCAAAGTGCTAAGGAAATGTTAATCTCTCGTCCGCTGTCTGATGCTGAAATGCAACAACGACTGTTCCATAAGTTTGAGGTTGACTATGCTGAGTTTCAGCTGGTTCAAAAAGTCTTTGCCGGTTATTCAATGACAAAATCGCAACGCGCATTCTGGGTCCAAATCCGTCTACGTCTCAAGGATGATATCGCAAATCTCTATGCGTTTCACAACCATCTTCAGATGAAGTACAAAGCACAGCAGCGTTTAATGTTGCCGCAGTCGACCCAAGAGTCTCAGCCCGAGATTGACGACGAAGAAAAGATGACAGTTGAGATTGCTGAGACTCCTGATCACTTGAGTATGCACGTGGCTGATGAGGGAGACTTTGCGCAAGATGCGTCGTCCGTTGTCGACTTGTCGGTCGATTTCAAGCGTCTGTTTAAAGAGATAGACTTTTCACATGTGGACTTTGAGCAGATGAGCGAGTCGAGCTTTGCATCGTCGTTTGATATCCCCGCAGATACCAGTTTCCATCTTCCTGCCACGAATGGCTTTTCAGCTGCGCCTGAGCTTGTGCCTCGACAAGTACTGTCATCCAGCTCTAGAGATATGTTCAAAGTCTTCAAACGAGTGTCGGGAGCTGCGTTTGTGGACGTGACGCCGAGTGTAGACAAGCCAGCTTTAAAGACAGTTGATGTAGACACTGTTGCTGAGGACGAGTTCTACAGTGCAGAAGACATTGATCTTGAAGCAGCTTGTGCAGTTGAAGATGCTTTGACTGAGCCAGTTGGCGAGCTACTCTGTTGTCGACCGGATATACCTATCATTCGGCTTGTCGTCGCCGGTTACTTTTTTGCTGCTTTTTTGCGATGGCTTGATATTATTTGATTGTTTGTTTTTCATTTTTCTTTTTTCTTTTTTTTTTTTTTTGTACGGTGTATGCGCCAGCCGCGTTCGACAATGATTGCGATGGCTTGCCGCGCATGAGTCCGAGAACAGTATGCTCTTCTGACTGTGGTCCCTGGCATTGGACAGTACGACGGGTGGTCGCGCGACGAAATGCGCTCGTGAGCACATAGGGTCGCGTACACCTTGACGCTTCTTTTGTCTCGTGACTTATCTCTTTGGAGTTGTACAGGCTACGCGATGAGTATTGTTTGGGAGGGGAGTTTTTTTTTTTTTTTTTTCTTGTCTTTTGCTGTTTGGTGGGGAGTGAGACGCATATACACGCTGCGATCGATCTCCTATTTTATACCACTTTTTTATTTTCTTTTGTGATACCAGTGATTGGTGATACCGTAATAGCCCGAGTGCTTGAGTTTTTTGTCCATACATAACTACATAATTAAATATGAGAAGGTAAATCAGAAGTCTGTAGAGGCCGTTGAAAAACGTAAGACGTGTTGGCCAAACTGCGTGATGGGCAATCGGGCGGGAGGTGTTTTTTAGATCGCGACCACTGGTCTGGACCAACGGAGCGAGCGAAGGACGGCTGGATCGGACGGCCGGTTCCTGTGGCCACCCAGTGCTTTACAATCAGGAATTAAATATAACCACGCTGCGAGTCCATGATGTGAGCTAATAATACATGAGCCGAAATCGGCGGATCGGAGGGGGGAGAATTAAGGAATGGAAATATATGGATGGGGGCGATTATCGCGCTGCACGAGGATCTGATAATATGCATTAAGGTTTGGGAGCGCCTGGGCCCAGCGCGGCTGGGATCTCGGCAGGTCTAGAATGTGACCGCGGTTTCCGGGCGGTCGTTTACCCGGCGCAGAGCAGCCGGAGTCGGGACCGGAGCCGGAGCTGCGCGGGGCTGCAGAGCTGCGGAGTTGGACTGGTTGGTCTGGCGGAGAACAGGACGAAAAGCAGAGAGCTGAAAGTAGGAATAAAAAGAGCTGGTGGAAGGGGAAATCTGGTCGTGGAGGAGGAGCGTCTTGCGTTTACCCTGCCGAGCGCGCGATGGGACGATTTCGACTTTTGGACTTTTGCGATTCCGCGCTCGAGACGCGCCGAGACTCTCCACACTCGCCCTCACTCTTCCTCGCCTTGCCCTTCATCTTCTTCTTCTTCTTCTTCTTCTTCACCAGTCCTCCTTCTTTCTCCTCTTCTTCTTTCCTATCGTGTTCTTTCTTCGGTCTTCGTCTCTTCTTTTCCGCAAACTCATCGTATCCGCATCGCATCCGCATCGCAGACGTGGCGTCCGCCTCCTCCCATCTCTCCTCTCGCCGTGCGCTGTATGCCCACTGCCGCTCTGCTGCTCTGCGCCAGTCCTGTCTAGCGCTCCTCGTCTCTGATCCTTCGCCATGCCACCCACTCCAAGTATGTTCCCCTCTCTTTGCTCGTCCTTGCTCCGACAATCTCTGACACCTCTCTCCCAGTCGCCATCCACCCGGCCACTCCGCTCGCCCCGCGTCCCGCTCCCACCCCCTCTCAGTCCCACAACCCTGCCCCAGCTATAGCTCCGCGGATCAAACCCGAGCCCATCCAACTTGCATCCCGCCCTGACGCTCCCGTCGTTACCTGCATCCGTCCTTCCAAAGAATGGGTTCTCCCGCCACGACCAAAAGTAAGTCTGTCTCTTTCCCTCTCTTTCTACCACCCGCCATGCCAACCTCTCTTTTCTTAGCCCGGTCGCAAGCCCTCCACCGAGACCCCTTCCACGAAGCGCAAAGCCCAGAACCGTGCTGCTCAGCGTGCTTTCCGCGAGCGTCGCACGGCCCGAGTCGTCGAGCTCGAAGAACGACTCCAGGAACTCGAGACCGAAAAGGTCGAAAAAGAGTCAAACATGACCGACACCTTACTTCGCATCTCCAAAGAAAATGAGCAGCTCAAGTCGGTCACCGAGGAACTTAAACAGCAGCTCGAGCTCTTCAAGCAGTTCCAGGCCCAGCAGGCTGCCATGGCTGCCGCCGGCCAAAGTATGCAGGCGTCTTTCAACATGTACCCACAGAACCCGCAAGCTGCCCGCCAGATGCAGATCCAGCAACGGCAGCAGCAGCCTGCTCATCTTGTTTCCCCAGCTCCCTCCCCCGTCAGCGAGAGCAACTACAACCAGGAAATGCTTGACCGTGCTCTAGAGGAACGACTTCCGGTACATCCCCAGCAATCTGCTGACTCGCCTGCATCTTCTACAACCGTCTCTGTGTCTTCGCCCATGTCTGCATATCAGTACTCGTCCCCAGGCGCCACATCCACTCAGCCTTCTCCCGTACCATCAGCCGTTCGCAGCGACACCGTTCCCATCCGTCGGCCACTGAAAAACAGCAGACGCTCGCCCTCTGTGTCGATCCCCCCATCTCCGTTGCCTCAGTCAAGGCAGATGTCGTACGCCAGCCCCTCTGCCATGCCACCTGTTCCAGAGCACGAGGATAATCATGACGAAGACGATGCTTGTGGTATCTGCCACCGCGGTGGCGACTGCATGTGCTCATCTCTTGGAATCAAGCCTGCTACGGATATTTTCCCACGGACAGATTCAGACTCAACTGCTGCTGTGCCGTTACCCAAGCGTCAGAAGACAGAGCCCGCTTCATCAAATCAGGCCGCCGCTTTTGCACCGTTTCCTGAATACGATCTTGAAATTGATTTCACGCACGCATTCACTTCTGAAAAGATCAATCGCAAGCCTCAACAGCAGCAACAGCAACAGAGTCAGCACCAGCACCAGCACCCGCATCCGCGCTCTCACGATGAGTCGTTTCACAGCAAACCGCAACCAGAGCATACCGATTACACTTTCTCAGCTGTTTCTGCTGGCTTCTCTGATGACAACATAGACTCTCCGAGTAACCCACGCGTTACCGACCCATGTGGTTTCTGCTCATCTGGCACTCCATGCATTTGTGCGGAAGCAGCCAATGCTGCTGAGGCTGCTGTTGATCATGACCTATCTACCGGGCCTCGTTACGATCGTCAGATGGATGCTGACTTTGAGAGCATGAGCACAACTTTGCCACCACTACGACATGATCCTCATTCCGAGCTCATTCGCTCCAGTTCACGAAGCAAACTTGTCACCTTGCATCCAGAGCCTATCTCTGCGGGTCTTCCAGGCGCATCTGAATCCACTCCTCCATCCAACTTTGCACCAGGTACATGTGAGTCATGCCAGCGGGATCCGATGCAAACGCTTTTCTGCACATCCCTTGCCTCTCGTAACGGTGCGAGCAAGAGTGGCGGTGGTGGCTGTGGAAACTGCGACAAGCCCGGTGGCTGCTGCGGTGGTTCTGGTGGAGCAGCAGCGCAGCAGCCTAAAGACAGCGCGTTTATTCCGTGCTCAGCGGCGTATCAGACGTTGTCGCGACACAAGGGATTCAAAGCTGTTGAGCTTCCGTCGTTGGTTGGTCGATTGTCGACGAAAGGCGGACAAGTTGAAGTAGCGAGCGTTGCGAGCGTGCTGCGCGAGCTCGATCGGAGACTGTATAATTAGGTAAATATGTATGTGAGGCGTATGATTTGGAACGGAAATGTGTAGTGCGGAACGGGGTTCTGGTGTTTTATTGGTTCACTTTTAAGTTAATGTAGTTATGTACTATACAAATACCATTCATGACTATAACTACTCAGCATTTATACGTACTGGTTCTTTAGATGATCTTCTTCTCCCGTATGATCGTGTAGTACGCGAAAAGCTTGCCATACGGATCCTCACTTTTTGACATCGCATTAACGTGTGCCTTCCCATTCGGCTGCGCAGTGGATGCCTGGTAATTCTTAATCTGTGAGCGTATTTCAGACAACAATGCTGACTGTAAAGCAACCAATTGTGGACGAAGTGACGCAACAAGTGGCTGTTCCGGCGGAAGCTCTGATAGAAGCGTTACTGCGTGCAAAAAATTTTGACATTGTGGTTGTAGTATGGATGATGGTGTTGATGATGATGTGGAATCTGTTGCTGGGGTCGGAGTTGCTGACGATTTAGTGTCTGATATGTGTAGTGCACTTTCGAGCTGTGATACGCGGTGTGAGAGCATTAGAAGAGCTTGTCCGAGACTCTGTTTATAGGTTAGCGTTGGTTCATTATGTCAATCCAAAGTACATGCCTCCTGTTTTCGTATTTCTTGCTTTCGTGCAAGTAGCGCATCCATTTCCTCTGTGACTTCGAGCAGCCGGGATGATATTCCCTGACAAGTCAGTATGAATAGACGCAATTACACCCAGTATTGTAACATACCTCCACTTCTCTTCTGAATCCAATCACTCCCAGCTTCATATCCTCCACCTTTGCGGATCCTCCCGAGACTGACTTTCCGAGGCCAACAAAGTCCGCATACTCTCTATTGATAAGGTCCACAAGTTCCTGCTGCAGCACATCTGACCAATTCTGCAATTGCGTATGTAGGTCTTCAAGTCGCTGATACCGATGCTGTGATGCAAGAAACGTATCCGGATCAAAAGGCTTATCCGGTGATGAAAATGCTGATCGAGGTATCGGCTTGGCGAACGGTAGTCCGTTGGCATCTAGATTCTCATGGTCGTCTTCTGCATAATCGGTATCGTACATAAGCATCGAGTCGTCATCGTTGCCGCCATTGTTCGCTTCTGATGCACCAGGCACGGGTCGTGAAGTGGACGGTGACACTGGATTCTGACAGTCGGAGGAAAGTAATGGCGTTCTGGAAGAGGACGGGTGAGTGGAGAAATAATCCTCGCCGGCGGAGGTCGTCATTGTCGCGCGCGGAAGAGAAGAGTGGCTAAATTAGCACAGATTATGAGCAAATCCCCATGCTGGTCGCAATCCCAGTATCAAAAGCAATTGAGACGACGACAGCGGGGCAGGCAACTCTCGAGGCGGAGACGGGAATGGAGTCGAGATACGAAGTGGATGCAATTGTGAAGTTGGTGAATTGGGACGCGTCGCACGGCCACAGCGGCAGCCCCGACCGCACATGCGAGCCGCAAGCAGGCATCACGACCCCGACCCACGAGTACTTCAGCTGTAGCTGTCTATTTTATATACCATTTATCATGTCATTACATATCCAATGCGGAAAGCAACTACACGCGCACCCTCGAGTCCATCTTTGCCCATTTGCTCCGCACATCCACGTCATCCTTCACGATCTTCTCTAATCTACTACCCTCTATGTTCCCATCAAGCGGTGGGAAATGCAACAACACATGGAAATGATCTAGCTCCTTGATACTCATCAACGCGCTCCAATTCTTAAACCAAAGCACATCTTCGGATTTCATTCCTAACGGAACTCGAAAATGATCGTCAACAAAGCTCTGAATCAATGCCCGCGTAGACGCAGTTATCCGTCCATCGGCTGTAGGCCCTTCGCTTGACACAAGTGGCAATTTCGACCATACAACTATATGCACAATGCCGTCGTCTAAACCGTACGGGAAATCATTCATCAAAATCTTGTAATCCTCTATGTCCAGTTTGTTAGCTAAAACTTGTGTATTTATATAGAGCATACCTGTATACTTCAAGCACTCTGTCCCACGAGCTACTCGAAGCTGTGCATCGGGACCCCAGTGCAGTCTGTGATTGACCAAATATGCTAGGACGTTTTCATGTTTTGCGACAATATCCGCTTTCCAAAGTAGATATTTTCTGAGATCCGACGGAGTCCGACATAGCAGTTCCAAATGATCCGTGTCTGCAACTATCAGCAACCACTCCACACACCACACTCAGCACAACCATGCCCACCTACCTATAATATCCCGCAGTTTCTCCCATGAGAACCGTACAAAGTCCGCATCGTCTTTCCAAATATTCTCCGCATCCCGACCAACAAGCAACGCCTTGGGAATCCGTCTAATCTCGTCCTCTTTCGCATTATCGATAAACTTCCCAGCATACCCCGCCGGTAACGAAGACTCCACATCCACAATTTCCGACGTCGCCTCCGTCGGCACACACCCAACTGTCTCCCTTAACTCCTCTGCATCTGGCATTTCTGTCTACCACCAAATTCTTCGTGCACTCGTGTATCTATATAGTCACCTCGTCTTGTGCAGCTTTCGTGTCTTACTGCTGTTGCACACGTGACCCACCGCCTGCGCGCCGCACGTCCTTTTTTTCCATCCCGAGATTTCGTCGGAGCGAACAGCAAGCAGACCTTCGCCAACTGCATCTACCAAAACAGCAATTAGGTAGTCCTTTTGTTTACTATTTTATTACGATAATGATTGTGCGACGAATTCCGACGCGTGCATCTGCTGCTGCTAGCGCTCAAATGGCTGCGATGCGACCAGTCATGACTCAGACTGTCCGTCATAACGGATCGTTTGTGCGGAGTCGTACTGGACCTGGAGGTGGTATGCGGTCGGCCGGACAAGGTGATGCTGCTGCACGCCGAGCAGAGCGTGATGCTGAGCAAGCAAAGTTGAAGAAGCGAATTGAGCGGCTGCGAAGCGAGGCACGGAACACCAAAATCTACGCCTCGACAACTGACGTGCCAACCGCGTTCCGGTACTTCAAAGCCGCTGAGGTCGGGTATCCTGCTTCATCGACGACCATTCTCATGACTTTAAGTCTTGCGCTACCGCAGCATTTTCAGAATGTTAGAGGGAGCGTGGTGCTTCCTAAGCCGATTAGGGAGGAGCGAGTTGCAGTGTTTACGGATAACGAGGAGGTTGCGGCGGAGGCGCTGAATAATGGTGCTGCGTATGCTGGTGGTAACGACTTGATTACGCTTGTGCGGAATGGAGAGGTCACGTTTGAGAAAGCACTTGCTACACCCGATGCACTACCGCTGTTGAAATCTGTGCAGAAAGTTCTCGGTCCAAAGGGATTGATGCCCAGCGAACGTCGCGGAACAGTTTCCGATGATGTTCTCACATTGCTTCAAGATTCACAAGGTCGTCTCGACTTCCGGTCAGAGAACGATGTTCTTCAAGTCCCGATTGCTCTTGTAAGTTTGCGTCATACGATTTTTTTAGTGCATTGTAACCGCTAACTGATATTCCCACACCACAGACTTCGATGTCGGTATCCGAGTTCCAAGCCAATATCCAGGCTTTCATGGGTGCGTATCGTTCTGCCGTGAGCAGCATGAACCTACGAAAACCGCCATTGATTCGCGAAATCAAACTTACTTCGACCCGCGGACCGTGTCTCAACATCATTGCTTAGGATTACAAAAGAAGAGAGTGAAGTCTGTCTGTGATTGAGATCGTAATGCCATTTTGTACATAGTTTTAGAATGCACACAAATCGTCACCTTGAAACACCTAATTGGAAGGAAAAAAGAATGTGTAAAAGTACATGCGTTTTAGAAAGAGAATTAAACCAACATAAACAACAGGGGCAGAAGGAAAGAAATTAGGCGCGCAGTCTCTTCATCTTTGGCTTGGCTTTCTTACCACCAACCTGCTTCACCATCCGTGCCATCGTCCGCTGCTGCGACAAAAGCTCCTCAACCTCCCGAACAGAGGTACCACTACCCTTTGCAATTCTAGTCATTCGCGACGGCTCCTCCACAAAAATCTTGCCGTCGCTATCAAGCTCACCCTCAGTCATAGAGTCCATGATGTACATCATTCGCTTCATACGATTGTTACTCTCCTCTTCACCAACCGCGCCCATCAGCTGGCTCATTCCAGGAATCATACCAGCCATCTTCGACAACGGTCCCATCTTCATGATGTTTCCCATCTGATCACGCAGATCACGAACAGTGAAGATACCCTGCTCAATGTGCTTCATTGTTTCCTTTTGATCAAGTTTCAAACTCTTGACGTGGTCCACAAGTCCACGCATATCGCCCATACCCAGCAACTTTGAAATAAATTGAGTAGGCGTGAATGGCTCAAAGTCGTAGATATGCTCACCGGTACCAATGAACAGAATAGGCACATGAGTAGCAGCGACAGCAGAAATCGCACCACCACCCTTAGCGTGACCGTCCATTTTTGTGAGAATAAGCGCACCAAAGTTCGAAGACTCCTTAAACGCCTTGGCGTGACCTTCAGCAGCCTGACCAATAGTCGCATCGAGAACCATGATAGTCTGATCTGGCTTGACGGCCTTTGAGATGTTGATCATTTCTGTGAAAAGCTCTGCTTCTTGACGATGACGTCCAGAAGTATCGACAATGATAAGATTGAACTTCTCCTGCTTGAATCTGGCAACACCCTCGGCGGAGACAATGACAGGATCAGTCTCAGTGTACGAACCGTAGTATGGAATCTTTGCTTTCGTAGCATTCTGCTTGAGCTGGTCAAAGGCACCAGCACGAAATGTATCGGCGCAAACTAATCCGACCTTGAAACCTCTCCGCTGATACCATAACGCAAGCTTTGTACACGACGTGGTCTTACCAGCACCTTGAAGACCGACAAACATGATAACATTCGACCGGTCCTTACGCGGTTTGAAACCAGCAAGATCATTGCCATTGTAACTGCTTTTGCCATCTTCTGTCTGCGGATCCACAAGTGCGCAAAGTTCGTCAAACACAGCTTTCTGTGCTAGTCGTCGTCGGTTCGGACCCGGGGCTTGATCTTTGAAGTTTACCTTCTCCTTGATGTTGTTCCGCAGGTTGGAAACAAGCTTCACGTTAACGTCAGACTCCAGCAGCGCCATGCAAATCTCCTTTAGCATGTTGTCCAATGCCTATCCATTGTCAGCATTCCTCAAGCAAAAGCGTAGTAGTGTATCAAAAGAAAAACGCACCTTCTCGTCCACAACGTTGGAGCTGGTCAACTCCGACATAGCGGAGTTGATACGCCGACCCAAATCTGCGAGAACCATTGTGCCTGATTATTATCCACAAATAAAATTGAGGAAAAAGAAAACAGGGCTTTGGAGCACGGAGTTCGTGTATGTTTGGTCTGATGGCGACTTTAACGTTGGCGACTCGTGATGGCGAATTGACTATATCTGAACTCGAGCTCGCTGTCGTGCACACCAAAAAGTCACACTTCGTTGCACGTGATTGAGCTCACGTGACTCAATCAGCTTACTTCCAAATTAGGAAATATCATTAGAATGCGATCTCGATCGAGGTTAATGAATCTAGACGGACAAGATAAGAAAGTGCTTCTGCCTGCATTTGCTTGTACTGTGCAGGACCGCTGCGTGCCCGGCAAGACCGCCAAACGAGGCGGTCTGCCCGCTGCGACGCTTGTGTAACGCGCGTCCTCCGTGCGACGCTGCTCCTTTTTCTAGTTCTACGCGTCTCAGGTTTTGCTTCTCTCCTCCGTATTTCTTCCTCTTTCTCTCCTTCTCTTCACCACTCCCCCTTCTGGCCCTCCAAAACCCCCTCTTCACGCCTCTACTCGACCGCTACAAGCTCAGCATCTTCCAAAATGTCTTCGGCTGCTCCGGTTTCCTTCGCACGGCAGACGAACGAGCACTGGCTTGTGTCTCTCGTGCGCTCGGTGCTCATCCACATTGTCCACCGCGGCCAAATGCAGCGCAAGGCATCCGTCAACGTCGTTCAGCAGGCCATCGTCTACCTCCTGCGCGTTGTCCTCGAGTTTCTCTTTATGGGCCTCACTATCCTGTACGCGTTGTACGGCCGCTACAACAAAGTCAAGAACTTGGCATACTCTCTCATGTACACCAACCGCCGATCGCCACGCTTGGTCGTGCGTGACATGCATGACTTTGTCAAAACCCCAAAACACTTGGGTGTCATTCTCAAGTACCAAGAACCCTCAAAGGGACATTCCGCTACCGCTTCAGTCGAACTCCTCGCCTCCCAGATCGCGGATATCGTCGCTTGGAGTATGCTCACCCAAGTGACCACGCTCACGGTATACGAACGCACAGGCGCAATCACTGCAAAGGAACTTCCCATCGTGAGAGACGCTATTATCCGTACCTTTGTGTCTGGTTACGGCTATCCTGGCGATGCATCTACCGCACATGTGCACATGCAGATCCCTATTGAGCATGCAGAGCTTTCCACCACGACCGACACTTCGATGCAACGGGAACCCGATATCAAAATCATCTTCATTTCTCACAAAGACAGCCGTGACTATCTAGTCCAGCTAACCAAGACTTTTGCCATTCAAGCATCCGGCGGTGAACTCGATCCTAGCACCATCGGCACAGACTTGGTTGAAAAGTATTTTGCTCGTACGTATCAAAAGCTGTCTCATCAAATGAAATTGATTTAACCCTAAAACGCAGAGAGCTCATACCTGGAGCCTGACCTCGTTCTCATTTTTGGTCCAAAATTCGATCTCGATGGCTTCCCGCCTTGGCAGATCCGTCTCTCTGAAATCTAGTATGTTAATCAAGCTAACTGCTTATACAAAAGCTAACGTCTCCTCAAGCTACGCTCCGTACAATCACGATGTAGCGTATCATGTATTTTTGCGAGGATTCCGCAACTACTCCGGTTGCAAAATCAACATTGGAAAATAAAATAATCCGCGCGACTCAAACAAAAGTCTCTGCTGATCGACTTTGCATTTCACAACAGACTACTCTTTCGCCGGGACTGTTTGTGCCTCTTTTGCGCTCTCTGAAATGGCTCCGTCTGCATGTAAATCCGTGTATAGAGTTCTAGCTAGCTGTATCTTTTATCATCGTCATTTCGCCCTCAATGAATAGAAATTCAAGCCCATTATGACTCTGTACAAATCCGGAGAACTCACCTCCCAGATATTCTGAACAGCGAGCCGCAGATTGCGGATCCGTCAGATCCCAATCGCTTAATTCTACTCCGTACGATATACACGTGTGATATTATACATTTTGTTTAGCATTCAAATTCATCATACTAAACAACTCGCAAATGGCTGCTCTGATCAGTCGGCGTCTGGAGTCCGCTGCCGCGTCTCGGCTACTCCACGGGCACCAGATTGAGCGCGCGACGTCTCAAATCAATCTCCGCAGCCGATCCACAAGTCCGATATCAACCGTGTCATCACTCTCGCCTTTCGCATCTCTCAACAGTCTAAATCACCATCGTAACTATGCATCTCGACATCAGGTTGACAGATACATGCGACGGAAATACATTCCGCTGAACACGACCCGGAGATCAGCTGCTCCGCAGTATCCGAGCCATGCGTCGACGTCATATCCTTATGATCATGATCAGTACGGCACGATCCTGCAATCAAACACTATCGAAGATCCAAATGGCGTACTACAATCTAACGATCCGGCGGCGGGTATCTTGGAAAATCCGGCCCTTGTGATCGAGCGCCGGATCGAGCTGATGAATGTATTTCTGGGCTTTGAGCAGGCGAACAGATATGTATGATTCATTGCAACTTTCAACAGTCCTGAGATGTAACTAACTAAAGTATGATAGGCCATGATGGATTTGAACGGAAACTCCATGGGTTCGATTGAGGAGGTCGATTACAGTTAGTGCCGCCAGAACCAGTTCTCCACGAGTGACTCACTAATCCATTTCTCAGGTTTCTTCAAAGCGTTGATGCGACAGGTTTATAGACGGCATCGTCCTTTCACGGTCAATATTCTGGATCCGTACGGTGAAGTGCTTTTTACTGTGAGTTACAATTTTAAAACCATACAATGACCGCGCTAATTTTGTGTGTGCAGCTCAAACGTCCGTTTTCATTCATCAACTCGTACGTTAAAGTATTGTATCGTGACGGCCGAGTCATTGGCGAAGTACAACAGCAGTTTCATCTTTGGAGACGACGCTACAATTTATTTGTTCGTGACTCGTATGTAATCTTGCAGCGGTTTGTCTGAGTTACAGTTTGCTAACCATAGACAACAAAAAAAACAGTGAAGGAAACGATACATACGATCAGTTTGCCGCAATCGACGCACCATTTCTTTCATTTAGATTTGAGCTTCTTGATGAGCAATCTCGTCTTCTTGGTATTGTCGATCGAAATTGGGTTGGTTTTGGTCGTGAACTATTCACCGACACTGGTGTCTACATTCTCAAGATGGACGCCGCATCACTAGAGGAATCCGCATATGCGTCGGAGAAAGCATCGGGTATGACGCTTGACGAACGTGCAGTCATGCTTGCTACTGCGATAAGTATTGATTTTGATTATTTCTCGCGACACAGTTCAGCGTAAGTTGGTTCTACTATTCCATTACATGAATGATGCTAACGCGCTTTGATAATTTAGTGGCGGCGGATTCTTCTTCTTTGGTGGAGACGACATATAAACAACTGTTGTACTACGTAAATACTGTAAATATGATATCTTGAATTCTCATCGATTGGGTTGTTAAAAACATACTGTCAGAGAAGCGATTTGAGTGTAGTTGCAAAATGGACTGGATGCGGTTTTGTAAACAACGAGGAGAATGACCCGGGTGTCTCACCATCGAGCTCTGTCATAAAAAGTCTCAACTACATCGACAGTTTAGAACACGGCAGCCATGTTTTTCAGCAGGCGTGGACGAAGCCGGCTCGGGAGCATGGAGAACTTGACTCCAGCTATACCCTCTGGCGAGGTGATCTCTGTGATTCAGCAGCGACATCCCGGGAGTATGGAGGATAGCACGAATTTCAATGCAATCACAGAGCAACTGCGACTGTACGTTTTTATTTGACGTGTTTTCTGAGGTCAGAAATACTAACAAAAAGAGCAGCCTGTGCTCGAAATTGTACCTGTTTTCAGCGTTCATGAGTGACGAAGTGACGTTCCTTCCGACGTTGAGTCCCGAGGTTTACACGCACACGCTTCGTCTGCTGGTGTCGACCGTGTACCCCGTGATTGAGCAGATTAGCGACACTTTTGAGGAGTGTTACATTGAGTCGCCTCATCTGAACGAATCGTTTACTCAGGAATGCATCCGATCCTCGTTGTCGCTGATTCACTCTCTTGAGGCACACGTGCTCGAGTCAACAGCGATGGCGGATTTGACATCAGCTAGAACACTGCAGTCTGTGTTTCCTGCCACTCTGGACGTACCATTCCCGTTTACCGAGCACCTGGCTGATCCATCACGAGCTAGACGGAACAATCCATCCCAGGGCGTTGTGCTACAAAATCTTCATATCAGGCATCCGATCGGGTATCGCAACATTGGTGCGCTACCGCCCGAGCAGTACAGTCCACTAAGAGCGCTTCCTCGTCAGCGACGACCAAATACGCGTACCAGAAGAGCGCCAGCTTGGATGAATATACCCAGATTGGAATTGCGAGACCTGCCGACTATTCCGCAAGCGCCCCCGCTTTTCCATAGACCTACCCCTGCCGCGACACAATATGCCGCGACGGAGACGACACCTCAGGACAACGGAGATTCATTTTCAATACTTTCTCAATCTCTCGACAGTAGAGCGAATCTTCGACGCGTGTCGTCACATGGATACCACCTAAATGATACCTTTCTCGGAAGCGGCAGACATTCCTACAATGTTGATCGCAGTTTGACGTTCCCGTGGATTGGACGGGTGTACGCATTGGAAAAAGAGAACGAAGGTTCTGTCGGACGGACGACTGTGATTACGCGATTCACAACCAGCTTTGCACATGATTCGATGGCAAACGACAAGTATTCTATCGCGCTCCGGGCGTTTGAGCCGTTGATTTACAGTCTTGTGCTAAATCATCCGGAAGATGATCCTTGCGTGATAGACATTACTCAAAAGGACTACGACGATGAGCGGGGCTGCAGACATGTAGTAGCCAAGTTTGATATACCCCAGCTTAGTCGCCGTCTTGCCAGACAAGTTGGAATCGACTTGCGCAGTCCAAGTCAACTGGATCCGTTTGTGATGACTTCGGATCTTGGCGAAGCTGACAAAAGCTCAGATACCCTGAATGGCTCAACCAATAAGATGGTCATGCGGTGCGAGCTGTTTATGTATGACAAAGGGATCATGGCAGTGGCCAGAAGGTCACCGTACATTCACATCGAGCACTACAAAGGCCATGCTGGCGAGCTGTTCTCGATTACTCCGCGAGTGCTGGAGCCGTTTTTCCAGCCGCGAGACGTACATTGGGCAACAGTGCCGAACATTCCATGGCTGGTAGTCGATGACGCACAGGGAAAGTTGATTGGAACAGCGCCCATGTTTCAGCAAAGAACGAGTTTGCACGTTAGTCTGATTGCGAAATACACTTGGCATGGAGTGTACCGGGAGATTGAGCAGCCGATTGAGATTGTGATTGACGTGAACGCAGGCATCGATCTTGCTGCGGTGCCTGGTCAGCTTGCAACGGTTTCGCGACAGTTAAGTATGTCGAACGTGGCAAATGAGGGTAATGATTCGGAGTTGAAGTGGGAGTACATGCCGGACAATGGAACTACAGTCGACCGCCGTGCCAGCAGCAATTCGATTGCCTCTGCCCAGCTCGCTGCTGCTACTACTACTACTGCTGCTGCTGCTGCCGCATCCACCACGTCAGTGCCAGCGACAAGGACGGTCTCTATGTCGACCAATACGTCAAACAGGAGCACAAACGTGATTGTAGCAGAGATTGTGCCGAGCTATGACGAAGCAATGCAAGCGTCGACGCAGCCGTACCGCGAGATGCTTGGCCGGCAGAACGAGAGTACCGCGGACCGCGCACCGAGTGACGAAGCCCGAGATGTGGCAGCAGCACCAGCGGAAAGTAGCATCACCCCGGACTCGGAGTCGCAGTTCGACAGTGCGATGCTGTCGGATGTACTTGCGGTGATGAGCGGGATCGAGCGTAACTCTGCGCTGCTGCGGTCGCCGAGCGAGTCGCCTGCTGGATCGGTGCCGTATTTGTCAAGCATTCCGAGTGCGTGAGTGCTTGTTCTTTTGTCTGTTTTGTTCTCCTTTTGCTTTTGTTTTCATCTTTAGACCAGCGTATGTGTTGTCAAGTGTATGTATAAACTGTTCGGCGCAGGGATATGTTGATGGACGTGTAGAGGCCGTGGCTGCAATAAGGTTTGTCCGGAGGTTTGTGCGCCACAGCACGCGCCACTGGCGCGCCACAGTCAACTTGCCATTCAAGACAACTCTGCTCCCCCTGCATCCGCCATCCGCCGCCCATCTCGCCTGATATCTCGAACTTCATCGCCTCGGCTGTCCCGGAATAGAAAACAAACGCCTGAAAGCAGGATCTCCGAGCGCAGGCAAAGCTGATTCACGCTGCGGTGGTGGTCTGGTACGTCGGTCTTTGGCACCTGTCGGCGCGCGTGTGCGACTGTGTCGCAAGGTGGCTGTGGAACGTGACTGGGGCAGGGTCCGTCTGGGGTCATGGAGTCCGCCCCGGGGTCTGCTGAACTGCACCCCTCGTCCGGTCCTACGTCGCGGAACCGCGCGCCAGATTCAGATATTACGTGATCTAACATTCAAACAAACACAGATTCATTGACAGCACTCGCGCATCATTTGTGTGTCTACTTTGACATCTTGCTTCCTCTGATTCGGACATTCATTTCAGCCTTATCGGATCTGCAAACATATCCTGGCACTATTTCTCGCCTTGTCAACACTCGAGGTCATTGCAGCACGGGCTTTCATGACGGACCGCGCCTACACTGCATCAAGGAAGCTAATCTCCAATAGTTAGCTGCCGTCAACACCCAGTTTTGTCAATCCCATACTTTCGCTACAGCATGGAATCCGAGTCTGAACCTGCTCTGGCGGCAGAGCCCATGCTCGTCGTCACCGAGCCTTCCGATGGCGCGTCCGAAGGCGAACGGATCCCTTCTGACAGAGCCACTCCTGATCCGCCGCGAGGCCCCTCAATCCCGGAAGTCTTTGGCAAGTCACCGCAGAGCGCGTCTAAAATGACCGATGCATTGACATCCGGAGTCGCTAGTCTGCCCGATAACAGTTCACTTAAACGGTCAATCTCACTTGACAAGTACCGACTTGGCGATGCTGAATACGCAATCCCGGTTGGTTTGCAGGAGTTTCAGATGATGATGTATCAGCAGGTATTTGTGCTGCATTCAACTTCGATTCTACGGTTCTGTGACTTTGGAGCAAACACGCATGCGCAACGCGATCGAATGAGCGACGATATGATGTCCGTTCTGGTTCATAGTCTGCTAGCTGGAATCCATCCGTATCTACTCGCACCTAGTCTAGTTCCAAAGAATTTGAGCGATAAGGATGAATCACGGTATATTGTTCACGTAGGTGAAAAGTTTCGGATTCTTGATGATCTCATCTCTGCGTTTCAGGAGGCGGGTCTAAAACTTGGAATTGTTGCGCGTGACGAATCGTCAATTGACCTGGTTACTACGTATCTTGGTGGCAAGCGTGTCAAGTTCATGAAAATCGAGGGTGAACCGGTTAAAGAGCCAACCACAGGTGCTGCCGGTGACGATGAAGAAGTTGACGAAGACATTGACGAGGAAGAAGAGGCTGATCGGTTACGACTTTACAGAGAGCAGTTTGCGAAAGCCACTGTGATTTTAGTACCTTCGAGCTCGTACGACAAAGACGACCGGTGTCGAAAATTTAACCTTCAGCGTGTTGACATGGTTGTCGCGCTCGACTTTAGCTTTGTCGCTTCAGAGCCCCAAGTGCGTATGCTTCGTGGCCAGGATAAAGTCACTGGCGAGCTTGTCACGGGAAAGCCTTTGACGCCAGTTGTTCGATTTGTGCCTGTGAATAGTTCAGAACACGCGTTGATATCCGTCGCGAAAATGCTCGGCGAAGGTAGTCCCGTGATTGACACTGATATTCTAACAAGCGTAATCTCATCAATCACGCTTCTGCGCTCTGAAGCTGGCAAAGTTCCCGACAAGCTCGAGCGTGAGATCCGGAGTTTCCCTTCAAAGATCACAAAATGGCTCAAAGACGAATCCAAAAAGAGCGCGTTCCCGATCTCGACTTTGCTTCCTGCACAATGCGACATCACAAGCCCGACAATCACCTCGTCACAGTTCTCGAGTAAAGAATACACCGTCCAGGAACTTAGCGATTCATTGGATCGACTGACGGCTGGAACCATGCTTGGAGAATTGCTCAATGTTCTCGAAGCCGACGATAACAAGCTTCTCGCGTTGCGATTAGAGACAACAATCAAGCACGTACTGGAAGCCGTGCGGAACACAGTCGATCCATCTGAGCGTGAACGTGAGCCGACGATCAAATCTGAGCCTGATAATGAGATTAAGAAGGAGGAAAACGATACAGTAAACAATGCTACAGATAGCGGTGTTGAGACGTCGCCTGTTGTCATGGATTTCGAGACAAAGGATGAATTTGACTACGAAAATGACGCGGCGATAGAGTGTCTTAGTTTGGAGGAGAAGGAGCGAATTGTTGCTGTATGTTTATTTTCTTGTTTTCTTCTTGATTGATGGAATCGTGCTGACAAACTTAGGATCTACAGACAAAATTCGCATCAGCTCAAGCAAACGCGATGTCACTTGAGACCGAACTTAGTGAACTTCAACGACACCAAGCTGAACTCGAGGTCAAGCAAGCACACGCCGATACTGTGATGAAAGGGCTGATTTCCGAGAAAGAAGCATTCGAGACACGTCTTGCGGATGCTCAAAAGCGGCTTGATGCCAGCGACGAAGAAAAAACTCAGTTGAAGTCAGACATCGACGAATTGAAACGTAAAGTGCGGGTGGCAGAGGATTCGCTTTTAAATGGACCTGAAGATGTGGCTGCGGTTCAGCGTTTACGAACATCGATTGCAGCAAGTCAAGATCAAGCACGGACATTCCGAGATCAGATGCATTCTCGTGATAAGGAGATTGAATACATGCAAAGCGCGATGGATAAGGCAGTTACTGCTGCTGCTGACGCAGAGCGTGAGATGGTTGATGTCGAGAACGAGAATGCAAGGTTACGAGATAAACTGAGCGCTGATCTTGCAGAATTAAAGGCGTTCAACTGGGACGATGAGATTACTGAGCGCGACAATAAAATCAAAGCTCAAGAAGCACGAAATCGCGAACTCGAGGAAAGTATTCAAAGACTCCAGACAGAACGACTGCAGAATGGAACTGGACGCGGACGATATGGAGTACGTGGAACAGGCTCGTCGCGGAAAGCAATGAGCCCTGCTCCGTCATTTTCAAGAGGTTCGTCGCCTTCGACTACGGGTGGAACACCTGTGGGAGGGCCAACGTCGCATCCGGGGTGATTGATTAGTACATAACCACGTTAGGCACTGTACTACGGTTTAATAAGGATAAATTAATGCATCACATTATTCAATAAACAACCCCGGAACCCAAAGTAATATTACATCGTAAACAAATTTAGTGAAGATAAGCAAGTAGATGAGATTGCGGCAAGTATCCTTCGAGATCAAGCCCGACGTCGACTTTGCCGTAAACGACGTCGATATGGCGCACGCATTGCAGCCGAGGCGAAACTGAAGACGCCGCCGCACCGCGTTCTTCGACATCTACAGGCGAGACGATGTATTCAACCATGACCTTTGACTTTAGTTTGCGCAGGAAAATTGTAGTCGCGAGACTTAGCGATGGCGAAGTAAATGACAGTTTGGTGACGTAGCGTGCTGAGAGCCAGTTTGATTCGCGCAGAACATGCTTGAATTCACGGAGGAATTGCGACAGCGAACGGAAAAACGTGACGAGACTGGAAAAATCTGACGCGGGTTGCGATGGAATCGAAATTATCTTTGCGATCGTGCTTGTCAAAAACGAGGAAATCTGCAGTGTTAGATTTGGAGACATCTTGAGTGAAAATGGTGTACATACAGCGTCATTGTCAATAGTGACTTTCCAATCGGCAACTCTGTTCTCTGAGGTAGAAATCGAGACATCAACGATCTTATCCAGCGACACTGTGAGTCTATCATCCCTGAGGTTACCAAGTTCCCAACCAAATAATCTTTGCAGCACTTGTAGTTGATCTGATCCCTGTTAGACCATGATTTCAGAATCATTGTTAGAATACATACCATTAATTTTCTCAAGCTCAGCGTTATCGACACCACGATTCTCTTCAATTACACGCTCCGCCTCCGCAATTGTCGTCTGCAACAATGTCTCGGCATCACGTTGTTCCGCCAATGTCGTCTCAATTTGCTTATTTTCGGCAAGCAAATCGGCCTGGATCCGACCTTGCTCGACAATCTTGCTTTTCAAGTTTGCAATATTCTCACGCACAATCGCAAGCTCCTCTTTGTTGCTGCTGCCTTCGTCTGCCTCGGCTTTGCGTCTTCGAAGTTCATCGAGCTTGCTTTTGATTGCAGCATGCTTGTTTCGAATATCTGCGATACTGGGTCCCACATCTGCTTCAACGCGCTCAAGCTCATTCGCATCTTTCCTTAGTGCTTCAACATTACGCCTGAGACTGGACATGACACCGTCCAAAAGTTTTGAACGCCATTCGTACCAAACACCCTTTGACTGCAACCGCGCGTAATTCTTGACAACTTTAAACTGCACGCACATTGCAGCTTGCTCAGACAACGTGGACGACATGTATTGACGAAACAAGTGTGGGTTTTCATCAAGAGTCTCCATTTCAAGATTTTCAAATACATCTTTGCCTTCTTGGATGTTCTTGCGCAGCTCGCGACAACTGAATTCAAATAGCTCCAGCATGGGACAATGAAGCTGGTACGACAACACGTTGTCTTTGAATGTCGGCTCGGCAAACATCTCTGGCTTTTGCATGAATGTAGTAACTCTGCGCTTCGTGTTGAGACCTTCGAGGAACTGCACTGAAGTAAGCCGGAGAAAGTCGCTCAGCGAGATGTTATCATGACCATCTTCTGCCTTGGTCTGTGTAACGGCTTGTTCAGCATCCACGGACGGCGCTGGTCGAGCAAAGCTAACTGACGGAGTCTTGTTAAGATCAATCGCTAAAAGTGGTGGCGGGTTCGTCTGTAACGGTTTCTTTAGCGGAGATCCAGCACCACCAGGGGGTTTGAGTGGCGAGTAGATTTTGGTGAGAGCAGCTTGCTCTTCGGCGCGCAGCTCGTTGTAGAAGTTCTTCCGAGCGGAAGCAGCCGAGTGTTGTAGCAAAGGAGCTGGAACTTTTGCGGGAGTTTTTGCTTTGCGCGGAGTCATGCTCTGGATTTTCTGCTGTAGCGATGCTGCACTGGCGCTGAACAGCGTCTCCTTAATGTCTGTCTTTAGCTTGTGACCTTCAGGAGTGCCAATGGTGATGCCGGTGCCGTCGAACTTTCCCGGTGACTGACTGAATGTATCGACAAGACTCCGGCGACGACGCTTGAGCGACTCGACTGAGCGTGGGGACGACGTTGTTGATTTTCCGGCAGTTGCAGAGCGTACTCCGAGAAGAGTCTTGTTCTGTGCACGGACTGGTGTCGTGATTGCGTCCGATGTAGCTGGAGCAGGAGAGGTAGGCGAGTTCGCGTGTGCGTGGAATGACGACGCAGCTTGAGTGATTTCCATTGAAAGCTCAGCCTCAATCTCAGCTTCAGTTGGATCTTCTTCAGGTGTCTGGATATGTCCAATCGCTCTAGTGACGTCCATAGCAACTGTGTTGGTAATATCGTCCTCTTGTTGATGTTGTGCAATAAATCCTGCAGACCGAGTCATATCCATTGACTGCGACGAGTCGTCGGCATCGGAGCTGTCAGCGCGGATTTGCTGGATAGAACCGATAGCACGCGTGACCTCCATGGTAACGCCGTCTTCATCCTCGTAGTCGTCTTGTTCGAGCGACAAATTTGCTGCACGAGTTATGTCCATTGTGACAGATTGATCGTCGTCTTGCGATGGCTGAATGAATCCGACAGCTCGAGTGATCTCCATCGTCGCATCATCCTCATCGTGTTCTTCATCGGACTGCGCGGAGCTGCGAATTGCGCCAAACACGGTAGTGACATCCATAGTCTTTTCCTCTTCCTCTTCCTCTTCTGCTTCGTGTGACGGCTCAATCCATCCAACGGCACGAGTGACTTCCATAGTCTGCTCATCCTCGTCTTCGTCAAAAACTGCGTCGTCGATACCACCGATTGGGCGAGTAATATCCATAGCCTGAGTGTCGTCATTTTCGTCTTCATCTTCGTCGTTTCCGTGAGTTTGAAAGATATTTGAATTCTTGGGCGACATAGGCCGAGGAGAAAACAGACGTGACGATTTCACTGGAGCAGGTGAGAGATTCTGAGCGGCAGCAAGATCCAGGTCATCGTCAAACACGTCTGTCGCGTCCTCCATTTCTACCTCGCTGTCATCGCCGGCATCGTGGAAGGATGTAGTTTGCATGGTGCTTGCCTGAGAGGCGGGTCGGGGCGAGAAGATTGCAGAATCTGTGCGGACGAGTGCGCGAGGCGAGCTGGCTGAGTCTGTAGCGGGAGTGGCAGTCTGTGAACGGAAGGCGTCGATGGAATCAAAAAGACCGAGCTGTGAACGGGACTGGGGAGGAGACGATTCGACAGCTGGTTGTGACTGTGCAGCAATTGAGGCGGCAAGTAGGGAAGAGTTTTCGTCTCGATCGATGTCGAATGTGCTGTGATGTTAGCAGTTGCAATGGAACGAGTGGACTGACGAGAGAAAGACATACTGTAGCGTAGCCTCTGGCGCAAAACTGACGCGCCGACTTAAATGCTTTGTCTTTTTTGGCTTTGCAGGCGCATCCTCGTTCTTGAGCGCGACTTGCATGACACCGATGACGGTGTGGTTGTCATCGTAGCCTGCCGGCGCAGAGGCCTTTAGGATGCTGCGAGGGCCGACGGGTCTGCTGATGGGGATCTGGGACTCTGTTCTCCGCTTGCGAGCAAGTGGAAGAGTGACGTCTGTGGCTAAACCATCGAAGCTCTTTGCGCGTTTGCGAGCGACCGGCGTGGGGAGCAAGACGTTGTCTGCCGCTGCGTTTTCTTTGTTGCCGGAGGATGTCGAGGCGATAACCGCGATTGATTGGCGGGCTTTGCGACGCGGAGAGCGCGGTGAACGCAACGCGTCGTGAGATTCTCCGCCTGACGACGACATTGGTGAGTCTGCAGCGATGTTTGGATTGTCGCAAGGTATTGCGCGTTGAAATGACAATGGCTCGATGACGATATATGGCGATGGCGATGGCTGCGGCGTGCGGCGGTTGGGAGCGCGCAGATGTAAACAAACAACCGAATCTAAACAAAAGGTCACGTGCATATTACATAAGAACTATGTCACGTGATCTGCAGCCCTACACAGGGCACGTGCGGCTGACAGCAGTCACGGGCGGCGGGGGCTGCTGGAGCTGCCGCGGGCTGGTGCGGCGGGGCCGCGGACGGGGAGGCCGTGCCGGCGCTGCGGGCGTGCGGCTGCGCGGCGGGCGGCGCCTGCGAGGATGTCCCAGGGCCGGGCTGGGCGAGCCACGCAGCGCAAACGCACCGCTTTAGTGTGTCGTCGTTGTTCTGCTCTTCACCGCCCTCTCCTCTTCCCGCCTCCCCCTTTTCCAGCCCTTCCCTCTTCACACCCCACCACCGTCAAAATGGCAACTGAGCTGACCGTCCAGTCGGAGCGTGCGTTCCAGAAGGTGTGTTCTTACTCCTGCTCGTCAGCGAAAGATCCGCGCGCGCGCGTGACGCGTCTGCAGATACCGCGATCATCACTTCTTCTTCAGCACCGTGTCTAACACCCACCTCCCTCTAGCAACCCCACATCTTCCTTAACGCGAAGACCCGCGGAAAGAAGTCCACCAAGCGTTGGTACAAGGATGTTGGTCTCGGCTTCAAGACCCCCAAGACTGCCATCGAGGGTCACTACATCGGTACGTTGGAACAGTGTGGTGTGGGATGAGAAGGAGATTCAAGAGTGTTTTCAGCCACTTGCGGTGGTAGTGCTCTTTAATTTTTTTCATCTCGCTCATTTCGCTCCTGCGCGCAGCAGCTCGAACAATTCACTAACTCCTTGCAGACAAGAAGTGCCCCTTCGTCGGTCTCGTCTCCATCCGCGGCCGTATCCTCACCGGCACCGTCGTCTCCACCAAGATGCACCGTACCATCATCATAAGACGCGACTACCTTCACTACATCCCCAAGTACAACAGATACGAGAAGCGACACAAGAACGTTGCCGCCCACGTCTCGCCCGCTTTCCGTGTCAGCGAGGGTGACGTTGTCACCGTCGGCCAGTGCCGCCCCATCTCCAAGACCGTTCGGTTCAACGTTCTCCGCGTCAACTCCACCGAGGGCGGCAAGAAGCAGTTCAACAAGTTTTAGATGGTTTGGTCTGTCATGTGAAAAAAAAAAGTCTCATTATGTATCTAGTATAATACAATCGTATAGGATTCTTGTATCATTACTTTATCTTACACTACTCTGTAAACCGCGCCTCTTCTTTTGTTTAGTGATGCCCGGCTGACCCTGACTTTTGCCGGCTCAGCTCTATCGATACAAACTGGATCGTCTTACGGTTGTACCCGTAATCCAAGAACAGCTCTTCGCCGCTCTTGATCTTACGTTTTGCAAAAAACGCAATTCTGTGCACTCCATTCACAAGCAGCACGCGAGCCCCGCAATTCGGCGTCACGCGCGAGTGATTCACGAATCGAAGTTTCGTGCCTGCTCGGGTCGCGTCAACACAATGGTCCTGGGTCACTTCAAACACAAACGACACGCCTCGTTTATCGTAAATCTTGCCTCGTCGCTCCGTCTCTTCCTGCGAAATAATCTCGCCTCGATATTCCCCAACAAACTCGTCTTGCCGAATATCCTCGCCTGCAAATAACCCCCATCCAGACACAAGACTTCGCCCGATGATTACTCTTCGTCCGCGCGCAAGCTGTAGATTCACGTTTGAACAATGTCGTTTATGACTATCAGCTATATCTCTGTTTTTCGGATCAAGTACCTCGTCCGCACCGCAACCACGGCATAGATCCGGATCACATTCGCGATTCCACTTTACACATTCACACGCAGACGTACGGCATCGCGACGTGGTACATCTGCAGCCGCGATATCGACGTGGACAAGTCGGCGCACATCCACATGCTTTCTCACAAAACACTTTTTGCACAACACACGGACAACTCGCGTCACATGGGCCTTCATGCATACATGCAGTCACATTATCCCGTGCGTGATGATTCCCACTTTGACTGCAATCATCCGGATAGCCGACTTGTTTCCGCTTGCGTTTCCCTGTCGCGCCTCCCACGGGCTGGCCTGGAACGTATGAGGTTATCAAATGGTCGATTGTAGCAGAGTTGTTTGCGTTGCGATTGTGGTCAATTTCTGGAACTATTAGTCTCAGCTTTGTGAGTTTGTGGTAAATCTAGAATGTCAGCTCAGCTCGGGTCATGCGACTGTAAGATTACACACCTCGCGACAAGGAGCATCAACGAGCGTAGAAAGCAGGCACGAAATATTTCTGTTGCGCGCCATGGTTTTCGCCGTGGTTTTCAAAAGCGCAATGTCGTCTGCTGACCATTCGTGCTCGACTTTCGATGGTTCGTATTTTTTCTTTTTGAGAGTTAGTCCGGCTGCTCTTATAAGAGCTTCACAACACTTACAATGATGTAACACGTCTCGGAACATGGAACTCGGTCAGGCAGGATCGGACGAGCTGCTGCTGACTTGTGCGATACAGTAATTGCTTGCACAGGTTGCGGTTTCACCTGTCCATCCTCATCAAGCATGGCATATGCCACATCTGACACGTCAATTCTCACAGCTTGATCAAGTGAAATCGAATCACACGTACCATGCCACGGACACACATGTGTAAAGCAAAACGGACACAGAAGAGAGGAGTATGAATCAAGACTACTGACAAACGATGTTTTCGAGCTGCGTAGTCTGCGTGTGTCAGCACTCACCACTGAATCAAACACGTCTTGTTACACGTACGTAGCACGCTTGTCTGCAATGTAAAAACTTGGCGGAAACCTATGTCGTTAGCCTCTTGCATGTATAAACTCGTGTGGTACCACTTGCAAGCTTATAATATCCCACACGCTGATATCTGTGACTGCTTTAAATACACGACAAAACAACTCTGTGGACGCGTATACCCTTGTGTCAATCTTCGGTAACATTTCGTCATACATTCGCCGTTTTTTATCGTCAAGCTCAAACTTCTCTGGACCGATATGTTTGCGTCGCCATGATGTAGCAGCGTCGTTTGGTGAAGTATAGCGCACAAAGTAGGCGACAAAGTGCTCCTTTAAAAGTCCAAAGTTGGCAGCAAACGCAAAGAAATGACGCGACAGAAACCGAGCATCTGGCCAGTGAAGTCAGCGAAAGACGAAAAAAATTGAACACACTGATACTCACGCTCTCTCCGCAACAGATCAACATGGGCCTCCGTGTGATCCTCAAACATGTCCTCAAGATCCAATCCTGCTTCTTCTCCATTTTCCCCAAAATACGGCAAGTACCTCAGTAACTCGTCGTCCTCGGTGTGAATCGACTGCGCGAGCGGAGTGTAGTCGCGGTAGCTCGGTAGCTTGTCAATATGCGGAATTCCCACACTATCGCATACTTCCACGGTACGTGCCGTGTGCGAATTCTTCGGTCGGTGCTGCCCAACGCAGAACGCGTCAGCCCAGATCTGCCTCGACAATGGCACAAAACAAAGCATACTACACACCTCGACGCTAAATTTAAGCTGCTGCACTGTTCCTTGCTTCCGCAGCACGCTCTCCGGCGGCACAAAATACTCTGCAGTGAGTTTCGTGGCAGAGTCGACAGAACCTACGCGTGCAGTGGGGTTTGCCGGGGCAGGCGCGGTGATAGCGGCCAGACGCGACTTTTCGAGCGCGCAGCCGACATCCCTGGCGTGTTCGTTCTGAAGCAAGACAATATAAAGCCGTACCTCGCGCTCAATTGCGGCCTCGGTGAGCTCGAACCTCGACCGACGGTGGTGGTCCGCCATTTGCGCGTAGTGGCTGCGGCGACGCTGACGATGCTGTTTCGGATCCGGGGCTCAGCGGCGTAGTGTTTACAATTCATACAATTATGGGCGGTTACGCCACGTGATGTGTGTCACGTGCTGACATAAGCGCCGCATTAAACCTTAAACTGCGGTAAATGAAAGCGTGTTTCCGTCATTGCCAAGCGGCCCGCGCTGTATTGAAGAGCTACGTGTAACTGTCGTATCAGATACTTCATTAACACACCATACCGATACTCTCTCTAATCGCTTTTGTAAAGACATTCGTGTCGTCTGATCTTTTTGAGAGAACAGTTCAGTACAGTAAACCACCAAAAATTACACGCGGAGTATTAATCGTCACACGTCCTCCAACTCCGGATTATCCCTGCACGCAAAAACAAACAAAATAAAAAGGGAAAGCAGAAAGTAAACACTCGCAAAACGCCTATCAATACAATTTGTTGTTCGTCGTCACAAATCACAGCTCAGAGCTGTTCAAACTGTCCGCACAGGAGTCTCGTCCTCGTCCATCTCAGACCCCGAGGAGCCGCGACGGCCAGTACTTGACGCTCTCGGCGTATCCAGCGTAGACGAAAGCTGCAATGGCGGAAACACTTTCGGCTCCATACCGAGCTTCCCTCGCAGCTCGTTAATTTCGTTCTGCATCTCAGTAGCGTTGCGTTGCAGCTTTGTGAGCGCTGCAATCGAACGTGACAGGATCTCGTGCTTTGACGGCTTGACGACTTTTTCGTCGGGAAGCGCATCGCGCAGGTCATCATAGAGCATGGCCATATCGTATCGGCGTCGGCGCTCGGCAATCTTGTGAGTCTGACGAAGTTCAGGCGAGCGAGAGTACGGGCCCGCAGCGTGGTTGTTTCCTTGCGCAGGTGGTGCGGGGCTGTTCGTGTTGCCGTTGCCGTTGGCGTTGCCTTTCGTACCGTTTGTCGCTGACGCTCCGTTCGACGCGCCATTCGTGGGAGGAGGAGGAGCATACTGCATCGCCGGAGCAGAGACGGTCGAGCTGTTGTCTTCGAGATCCATGGAGCGCGTTGAGCTCGCATAGGAGTCTAAGGACGCGCGGGGGGCAGCGGCGTACTGCGGTTGGGGAGAACGGTGACGAGCAGGTGACGGGCCCGCGCCGGGGTCGGGGTAGGCGTAGGCAAAGCCCTTGACGGGTTGAGGGCCGTTGGGGTTGTGTGCCGGGGCCATGAGATGGCTGGTGGACACAGGAGGAGCGCCACGGGGCATACGCGCGACGCCGTCCATGTACATAGGGGTCATACCGGCGGCGGCGTGGGCAGCCATGGCAGCCGGGTCAGAAGGATGAGGACCGACGGGCGGAGCGACGGCGGCCAGACTGTACTGCTGGTTGATGCCGTCATAGTAGTCTGGCTGGCGGGGATACCACTGCTGCTGGACGCCGTACTGCTGCTGGTGGATGGCGGGGTGCTGGGGCTGGGAGGCGAAGCGCATTGCGGGGAGATGGTGCTGGGGCGGAGGGATTGCCAAGGGCGGAGGCGGCGGCTGCTGTTGCTGCTGCTGTTGCTGTTGCTGTTGCTGCTGCTGTTGCGGTTGCTGCTGCGGTTGTTGTTGCTGCTGGGAAGCGAGAGGCGTGGAGGACATTGTGGAATCGGACCGGGGAAGAGATAGGGGCTTGGAGGAGGGCGACGCGACGACGGAGCGGAGAGCGGGTAAGGAGAGGGAGGCGGAGAGGTCAGTGAGACCGGGGAAGGCGGAGGAGGAGGAGGAGGCAACGGAGGAGGAGGAGGAGGACGGGGGCGGGTCGCGGGACCGTTTAAGAGGGGGCAGCACGCGGCGGGAGGAGAGCGGCGCCATGGCGGGGAGGAGCGTGGAGCGGGAAGGACTTGTTTGGGCGGGCACGCGGTCGCACGCGGTCGCACGGGGTCGCACGGGGTCGCACGTCGGCTCCGGCTCAGGCACGACGACGGGTCTGGGGGAGCTCGCAAACGGGCCGGGCAGGACACACACTGCGCTCGCCGGTCGCACCGCTGTTCGACCCTCGCACACGGTGCTCGCTAGGGTCGCACGCGTCGCACAAACACACGAAGCAGGCGTCGGTCGCACGCGCCGGACAGCCGCGGTCTGCGCTGTCTGGAACAAAGATCGTCAAGCTCGTCACGCCCGCTGGCACCGGCGAAATCGTCGAAGCCGGCTCGGGGGGGAGGACCGGGGGTGACCGGGGGAGGCCATCGGACCAAAAGAGCCACGCAGCCGTGATGGGGCTTGTCTTCGTCCAGCGCCGCGCGACGCGGCTCGCGCCTGCGCGAGCCCGTGCCCTGCACCGCCGCAGCCACGTGGCAGCCACCCCGGCTCCAGCCACGTGTCACGTGGAGCTCATCCTCCGCGACGCGTCGACGCGTCTGCTTCGCGTCCGCCTCGCGTATGCGTCGCGTCTACTTCGCGTCCTGTCGGCTGCGCGCTCTGTCTGGTCTGCTGGTCGACATTGTCTTTTCATGATCGCACTCAAGCGTCCTTTTCTCACTTTTTCGCTGCTGTTACCTCGTCTCTTTTCGCCGCCGCGCCGTACATGTGGGCCCGTCCTCTCCGCAACGTCTCCACGTGGCGTCCACGCGACTTCCTCAAATACCGCCTTATACGCTGCCCACGCTGCCCGCGCTGCTTTTACACTCTTACACGCGCTTCCATTTTAGGACAACTCCGTACGGCGCCAACCTTTCTCGGTACCACTCTGCGCGTGTGTCTCGCTGCTCATCGCTCGTGCGATCTGCTCCGGCCGTGCCCTCCCGCTGATCCATCGCCCGTTTCCGGCAACCCGCCATGAGAAAACGCATGCCTGATCTGGACTGGATATCAAAGTGCGCTGGCTGCTTCGGGTATTTGTGCGTACGGAGACGGCGTATTGGTCTACAGAGCATGCATTGTACGTCCATGCATTATACGATCCATTGCGTCACCTCGACGTGCCGGCTTCAGCTGCACATGGTCTCTCGCCTGTTCTGCTCAAGCTGCACCCCGCAGCACATGTGAGCGACAGGCCCGCTAGCATGGCTGGAAGACTGACGCTGAAGACGCACTTTTCCACTCCTTCCTGGCCTGCCTCATGGGCAGATGCGTGACCAAACGTGCACCGCCATGTATTGCTTCCCGCCTCGTGTACCCTGTCTCCTGCAGCTTCCACGCCACGCCACCTATCTAGTGCTCGTCAATACGCTATCTATGGGTGCAGCTACATCGTGCTGGCCAGATGCATACACCCTTTCTCTTCCGCGGTGCGCCATGTGCGCAAAGCGCGGCCAATGTCGTTTCCATATACATCGCCTCGTAGCCCGTGTAGCCATCACGACGCATCCAGCATCCGCCATGCGACCCCCGCCCATACTTTTCGCTTGACCCTCGCCCACACGTGCTGCCTCCCTGCTTTCCTGCTGCTCTTCAAGTACACGATGTGCTGATAGTGCTTTCTAATTGATTAAGTGGGCACGCCCAGACCCTTACCCGCGTTAAACTCCCAACTGTTCGAATCCCAGCACAGAAAATTTTCTTGGGAGATTAAAAAAAAAATATTTCGCCACAGGTTTTCAGCACGCTCAAAAACGCCGCAGTTCGTCCTCTCCTCTTCTCCTCCTCCTCTCCCCCATCTCCATCCCCTCCTCCCCCTCTCCTCGTCCCCTGCCCCTAAACGTATGTTGCCTGTGGATTCAACTCTCATCTTCTTTCAAGAACACAAACTGACTCTCATTCTAAGTTAACAATGGCCAAGAAAGAAGTCAAATCGTCCGCTGATAAGAAGTCCAAGGCCCTCGCGGCCAAGCCTGCTGGTGTCTCCAAGACCGCCAACGGCAAGGACAAGAAGGCTGCCCCCGCTAAGATGCAGAAGGCTGCTGCTGCTGCCGCTGCTGTTGCCACTAAGCTTGCTGAGAAGTCCAAGCAGAAGAAGCCCGTGAAGAAGGTTGAGTCGTCGTCGTCGTCGTCTGAGTCTGATTCGGACTCGGACAGCGACTCGTCGTCCGAGGATGAGAAGCCTGTCGCAAAGAAGGCTGCTGATGAGATGGAAGTCGATTCTTCGTCTGATTCGTCTGACGATGAGAAAGAGGCTGTCCCTGTGAAGAATGGCAAGAAGGCTGCTGCTAAGAAGCAAGAGTCGTCGTCGTCCGAGTCAGAGTCTGACTCTGACTCCGACTCCGACTCTGACTCTGAGTCCGAGGAAGAAGTTAAGAAGCCTGTCGCAAAGAAGGCTGAGGCCCCCAAGAAGGTTGCTGCTAAGAAGGAAGAGTCTTCTTCCGACTCCTCCGATTCCGATTCTGACTCTGACTCCGAGTCCGAGTCTGAGGAGGAAAAGCCTGTCGCAAAGAAGGCTGCCCCTGCTGCCAAGAAAGAAGAGTCTTCGTCTGAGGAGGAGTCTGACTCCGACTCTGACTCTGACTCCGAGTCCGAGGATGAGAAGCCTGTCGCAAAGAAGGCTGCTGCTGCTGCTAAGAAGGAAGAGTCCGAGAGCGAGAGCGAGAGCGAGAGCGAGAGCGAGAGCGAGAGCGAGAGCGAGAGTGACGATGAGGAGGAGGACGACGACTCCGACGACTCTGATGACTCCGACGAGGAAGAGGAGAAGGAGAAGCCTGCCCCCAAGCGCAAGGCCGAGGACGATGCCGCCTCGAGCAAGAAGCCCAAGGTTGAGGAGTCCGCGGATTCTGAAGAGTCCACCGAGCCCAAGACCCTTTTCGTTGGCCGTCTTTCCTGGAACATTGACGACGAGTGGCTCCAGCGCGAGTTTGCCGACGTCACCGCCGGTGTCGTTTCCGCCCGTGTTGTCACCGACAAGGCCACTGGCCGCTCCAAGGGATTCGGCTATGTTGACTTCGACACCCCCGAGAACGCCAAGAAGGCTCTCGGAGAGCTTCAAGGCCGCGAAATCGACGGCCGTGAGATCAACCTCGACATGACCCAGCCCAAGCCCGCCCAGTCTGCGGACCGCTCCAACTCTCGTGCTGACCGTTACGGCGACAAGGTCTCGCAGCCGTCGGATACTCTTTTCCTCGGCAACCTTTCGTTCAACGTCGACCGTGATTCGCTTTTCGAGCTCTTTGGCGCCCACGGAAACGTTATCAACGTCCGTCTCCCCACCAACCCCGAGACCGAGCAGCTCAAGGGTTTCGGCTACGTTCAGTTCGGCTCGGTCGAGGAGGCCCAGACCGCTCTTGATGCGCTCAACGGCACTCCTATCGACGGCCGTCCTGTCCGTCTTGATTTCTCGACTCCCCGTGAGCCCTCGAACGGTGGTGGCTTCCGTGGCGGCCGTGGTGGCTTCGGTGGCCGCGGTGGTGACCGTGGTGGCCGTGGCGGCCGTGGCGGTCGCGGTGGCTTCGGTGGTCGTGGTGGCGCCGGTGGCCGTGGTGGCCGCGGTGGCTTTGCGCCCCGTGGTGGTGCCAACCGCGTCGAGTTCAAAGGCAAGAAGATCACTTTCTAGGCGACGTGAATGAACGGGCGAGCGAGTTTCCAAAAGTTTTTTGTTTTGCTACATCTCTGGATTTTGTAACAGTTTTCTCTTTTTAATTTGTTTTTTTTTGTGTTGTACTAGTATACAGATTGGGATGTGGGTTTTTCGGTCACATGTTCGTTGTATATTTCTTGCATAGCATGGTCAAATTTGTCTGTATTCTTTTGTTTTTTCTGTTTTTGGATTACGATATGTCAGAGTTGCGCGTGAGACGAGTAAAAATACAAGATGGTTCTTCTCCATATTTATATCGAGCTGTATTGTAGATCGCGAAACTGTGCGGGCGGATTAAATGCAGGGATTGGTACGACGGTCTCACGCTTACATCCAACCCCGCGTGGGTTGGCGGGGTAATCCAAGGCAAACTCTCCCGGTCCGAGGCATCGTCTCCGTCTTTCCGATCCTGTACTGCTGCAAGAGAAGTAGACGGAGCGACACCAAGTCATGCCAGACACCGGTGGGATTTCGTCGTCGTCACAAAACGCACCTGATCTTGAGCAACAACAGCAACAACGGCAGCGGCAGCGGCAGCGGCAGCGGCATCAACGGGTGCGTGTGCGCGCGCGACCTGCACTTCTTCACTATGTCGACGAGCCAAGTTTGGTAGCCAGCGACGATCTGGATGCGGAGAGCGGAGCTGGAAACAACGGCGTGTACGAGGTTGAAGAGTACAAGAATGTGCGCGAGATTGTGCGAATCGCAACTGGTCTTTGGAAGCAGCTTTTTCCGATCACAGAAGACGATGCGTCGACGACCGGTGAACGTGTTTTCACTGTCGCGCTTCGCGATGACGGAAACTTGCGCTATGATACAAACACGGCATTAAAAATACACTCACCACGATGGAGACTTTATCAATGCGAGCAGAGTTCCGCTCGTGCATCCGGCACGGTTTCGATCTCGAGTCGCTTCGCTCCTCTTGTTCTTGACGACACCTCTGGATCACCGGTATTGGTGTATCCCGTTACAAAGCCATATGTGCTGAATCAAGCAGTCTTGACATTTTCTCCTCCAGCGTATGACTACGTACACTCAATCTCAAAGCCAGAAGTCATGGATCTCCTTGCGCTTTACCCTGTTCTACGCACCGGGGACTATCTCGGTGTTCTAGATTGTCTTGTAGGGACATGTGAACCTCGGGAGCAGGGACTTTTGGTTCCAGGACTAACGAAGCTTGTTTTTGTGAAGGATGAGAATTTCCGAGATAGTTTAAGAGTGTTGTATGGAAATACGTATGATATGCTTAATGGCTACGGGGACGAAGACGATACGAACGACAATGACAATGACCGCGCCATCTTGCAGGAGAAACTACTACAGGAACAGCAAATTGGCAAAATGATCACAGATGGAGAAAAGCTTATGAGTGGCTCTACCGGAGAAAATAATGGGATCGAATGCTCTCCAGATTTCGATCCGACGTCGTTACCGCGGTCCAAGAAAATGAGTTTTCCGATTTTACCGCTCAATGAGCACGCCGTGCTTGAGTCTCGACACGGAGAGACGGTACTTGAAAGCGTGGAAAACCTTGTGGATAGTGAAGCAGCGGGAATAGTGAGCAAAGAAAAGTTACTTGAGCTCGGAATTTTGTCTGGTGAATGGGTATGTATCCTACATGCAGCAACCGATGCAATCTGCTAACTTACAGGTTACCATCGAAACGGATAAATGTCGTCGCCATATTCGACTTTTCTCCATGACGACCCGGCAAGATCAAGAAAACGCGCTCTACGTACCTCCGGTGCTGCTCCATAACCTTGGCTACCCCAAACGTATCCTTGTCGATTCTTCTACGTTTATCGTCGAACCACCAACCGCTAAAGAAGTGACGATTGCGCGCGTCAATACAGCTGAGTCAACCGATCGATCTTTGCAACAGGGATATATGCACTATTTGCGAGCACATCTTGAGCGACATAAACGCGTTGTTTGTAACGGAGATTTGATTGCTATTCCAATTGACCCGGTTCTTGTGCGTTTGCTTGCCTCAAAAGACGCTTCGTCAGTACCGTCTCAAGGGCATCAAAATGGAGCTGATCCATCGTCATCCGCAGCTCAGCAACCACAATCCACATCATTATCAACATCATCCCAGTTCAACGTTGCTAATTTCGAAGATTTCTCCGGAGTCGAAACAGCTACGAGCCCGAGCACAATCGTCTGGTTCCAGGTGGTTTCTATTGCTCCTCCTCCCGAGTCATCCGATGATCAATCCACATTTGTGATTGACAGCTCGCAAACCCGCGTTGCTCAGTCCGGATCAACTGTCGTTCGATTACCACGTATCCAGCTTGCGCCATGGCGCGAGTACTACAATCTTCCACCGTGTCCCGTCGTGATGTCATCAAGTGCTCGACGGGCAGCTCAACTTCTTTCCGTGTGCTTTCCACCTACGCAGAGACAAGTTGCGAGAGCGATGAAGACCAGTATTCTAGTGCATTCCGGCAAGCGAAGTGTTGGCAAAGCCACGATGATTCGTGGTGTTTGCGCAAGATTGGGCGTACACGTTGTCGAGATTGATGCGTACGACACCGCAGCGGAAACTGAAGCCAAGACTTTGGGAACACTTCAAGCGCGACTTGAGCGTGCGGGATCGTGCGCTCCGTGTGTTGTGCTGATTCGGCATCTTGATGCTATTGCGCGAAAATCCGCAAACGGGATTGATCGCGGCCGAGGTGTTTCTGGAAGCGTTGATGGCGAGGATAAAAGTGGTCGTGGAGACGACTCTGGTGTTGATTTTGAGGGAGGAGGTTTGAATGAGCGGCGATCAGAAACGGATAATAAACGTGACAAACTTGTGTCAATCATCAACGCGCAACTTGAAAGTACCCCGGATCTTGTCGTCGTTGCTACTGCCACTGATGCGGATTCGACGCTTGCTGACGACGTGCGTGCCGCATTCAAGTTTGAGATTGAAGTTACCGTACCTTCTGAATCTGAGCGTCGCGAGATTTTTGCGGACTTGACATCTCCTAAAAGGCTAAGCGAGAATGCTGCCTCAACAAGTGCACCGTCGAGTGCATCTGTTATCTTGAGCGAAAACATGGTGCGTCTTGGAAGTGAAGTGGAACTTTCAACGCTTGCATTACAATCAGCTGGATTGGTACCTCCTGATCTCGTTGCTATCGTGCGCTCGGCTTATGTGCGCGCAGTGGAGCGCGTTTGTGAGGCTGCAGAGGGCGACGGAGTGAGTGTAGACGAGTTTATTTTGTCTGACGGTGGATATCTCAAGCTTACTCCTGCTGATTTTGACGGTGCGATTGCGGACGCGCGGAGAAGATACAGCGATTCGATTGGTGCACCGCGAATTCCGAACGTTCAATGGGCTGATGTTGGCGGTTTGGATGAGGTGAAAGGCGAGATTTTGGATACGATTGAAATGCCGCTGAAGTATCCCGGTTTGTTTTCGGGTGGACTTAAGAAACGGAGTGGGATTTTGTTTTACGGACCTCCTGGTACAGGAAAAACCTTGCTTGCGAAAGCGATCGCGACGACGTTCTCGCTTAACTTTTTCTCTGTCAAGGGTCCGGAGTTGCTGAACATGTATATTGGTGAATCCGAAGCAAATGTGCGACGCGTGTTTCAACGAGCTCGGGATGCGCGACCATGTGTGGTGTTTTTTGACGAACTTGACTCAGTTGCGCCCAAACGTGGTAACCAGGGAGATTCAGGAGGCGTGATGGATCGAATTGTGTCGCAGTTGCTTGCTGAACTGGATGGAATGAGTCTTGCTGGCGGAGAAGGCGTGTTTGTTGTCGGCGCTACTAATCGGCCTGATTTGCTTGATGAAGCGTTGCTTCGGCCTGGACGGTACGCATGTGTCTTTGAAGCAATAAATTACTCGTGTTTTACTGACTTTTTCAAATCCTAGGTTTGACAAGTTGTTGTACCTCGGTGTGTCCGACACACACGCCAAACAACTCAACATTCTAAAAGCACTCACTCGGAAATTTACGCTCGGTCGAAACCTCGATATCTCTAAGATTGCCGAACTATGCCCGTTTACTTATACCGGCGCCGATTTTTACGCGCTCTGTTCCGACGCAATGCTTAACGCGATGACTCGTCTCGCACACTCCATTGATGAGCGTGTATCCAAACTAAACACAGAATCTAACGGGAAGAAACAGCATGAAGTTAGCGTGCAATGGTGGTTTGATAACGTGAGTACGAAAGAGGATACGACTGTTGTTGTTGAGATGGAAGATTTCGAAAAAGCAAGACGAGAACTCGTTGGAAGTGTTAGTGCTGATGAATTGCGGCATTATGCACAAGTTCGGGCGAGTTTTGAAGGGGGAAGTGAGAAGTCATCGCAGAAGCAGAAACATGTGCAGGATGAGGTGGCGTGGGATGGGAAGGGTAAAGGGAAGGCGAAGGTTGTGGGTTGAATATAGTGTAGTGTTTAATAGTAACATGTACATATCTTCTTTTCAAACGGGTTCAATTTATTTCCAACGCCTCGGGAATCTCAATACAATATCAAAAAAAAAGGAAAAAGGGTATCACGATCATCATACAGTCTCAAACGGCAAAGCAGAGGAAGTTGGTTCCGACGAACTCGCGGACTGAGAGGTCCACCATCTACTCGAAGTAGATTCATGAGTCTGCGTACTTACTTCCTCCTCATTATAGTTATTATTATAATACATCGGCAAAGCTTGCATCGCAGCAGCACTAGCACGACCACTGATCGTGCTAACAGCGCTGTTCATCGTCGAGTTTACTGCAGACTTGAGAAATCCAAATGCGCTGCTCGCGCCGCTTGACGGAGCGGAAATCGAGTGCTGTGTGTCTTCTGCATAATAACGACCGTCGTTGTGAGTAAGAACTGCGGGATTAGCTGGGTCAGCGTAAGACGCTCGTCCGTGAGAGGGGGAGTACGCCGGGGGGTCGAATTGTCGTGGCTGATATTGATTATCACTAGTCTGTGTAAATGAAGGTGGCGGGGGCCGTGTCTGAGTAAAAGAGGCAGAAGTAGCAGCGACATTCAGTCGTGGAAGTGATGTATGCTTGTACATTCCAAGCTCAGAACCCGGTCTCGAGCTGTTATTGCTTAACATATTCGGAGAGAAGGTGCTGGATGTCGGTGAAACAAAAAGCGGAACCGCGACTTCAGCGCGTTGTGAAAGTGGTATCTGACGAGCTCGCGGTGGAGTCGGTAGTCGATCAGGCGAGGAAGGTGGAGACAACATGCCGGTTGAAGGATCAAAGATCGCGGCGTGGATCTCCGGTGCAGTGACAGGGTTGTAAGCTGAAGTTGAAGATGCACTCGGAGGTGATGTCGCTGAAACTAGAGAACGCGGAGTCATAGGCGGACTGGTTGCGATCTCAAGCGTTGACACATGAGTGATTTGAATTGCTTGCGGTCTCTGGTTTGGAATCACAGGTGTTGCGTGCTGCGCGATCGTTGAATCCGCCTCGAGTGAAAGAGACTCGACACTTTGGTATTTAGAGGAGAGCTCACTGGACATCGCAGCTTCATTCAACGACTCGTAAAAGCTCGTTTCTGCATTTTGAGACTCAGCGGCATCCGCGAATGATACTTCGTCATTAGACGATGACACCAGTGAGACAGTTGAAGATGCTTGGATCGGCTTGACAGTTTCTGCTATGAGAGAGGGCTCACTGGCGTACTCGATATGCACATGTTCAGGCTGAGAGCTTGGAGAATAATCAGATGTTTCCCCGTCTTCCACACAGTTGGTCGTTGAATCTGGTGATAGTTTGATTGCGTCATACATGATTTCAGAAGAGCGTTCGCCTGAGACGACGCCGGCGTCGACCTCAACATGTTTGTCGTCTGCAGATATGGCAACTGTAGATGCTAGCAGTTGCTCTTGTGTGATCTCAACAGCGTCTTCTGCACCCTCATCTTCATACAGCAAATTATCAAGAGCTTCGTTCGATGGAGTCAGCGCAAGGTCCTCGGCAGATGGTGCGGAGTCAGCCATTGGAGGTGGTGTCTCTAGCTGATCTTGTACAGCATTGGCGGCCTCGTCGACAAACACACGCAAGTGATCCACTTGACACATTATGTGCACATCGTCTTCCTCGTTGTCAGACTCCACGGTCGAGTCTTCAGATTGCTGCTCAGTCAAATACACCGGTACGGTAACCGTCTCATCCTTCAGAGTGATCACGTCGAATTCCACAGTTGTGAAGTTGTTTTCGCGACGACGCCTGATTTGTAACGGCGCAACAGCATCGATGTTTTCTTGACTAGACGCATCCGACGGGATGTCCTGCACCAAACCGACTGGCCGGTTTTCGGGACTTTCTTCGGTACTTGAGTCGTAGAGGTACTGGTCCACGACATCGGCAATAAAGTCCTCAAAAATATCCGATGAGTCGTCAGCCGAAGTATCGCACGAGGACTGTTCAGCTGCGGGCCGAGTGATCTCATCCGGCTCTTTAAGTATCGGTTCAGCGGACGGCTCGGGCTGCTCAGCATCGACTGGCGTGGCGAAATCGCCGTCAGCGTTCGTGTAAATGTCCTCACAGATGTTCAAAACGGAGGAAAAAGCGGACGCGCTACCGGACTTCGCGTCTGCCGCACTGGAGGTCGCGAGGTTCTCGAGCGTTTTTCCAAACCTCTCCTTGACGCGTTTTGCAAACGCGATCTCGTCGCCCGACAACGACTCGGACGCCGACGCCGACGCCGACGCCGACGACGACTCGCCCGCCTTCTTCTTATCAGACAGCACCGACGAAGCCGACGACTTCTTTGCACGATTGTTTAAGTGCTTTGCGAGCGCTTTCGCGACCTTGGACGCGTTAGACGCGTGTCGCTTCTCGATCTGGGTCAGCGACGCGTCGACCGCGTCGGGCTCGGAGCCCAGCTTGCTGACAATCGACAAGGGGAGCGTGTCCATTTCCATCTTGCCTGCGCACGTGACCGCGCTGACGTCCGGGCCAAGATACTCGACGGGGATTGTGGCCCTGCGTCGCTTCATCGTGCTCACGATCTCGAGCGGTTTCGCTGGCGGCGACGGCGGCGCTCCAGACGCGTTGGTAGACGCGTTGGTAGACGCGTCGTGCTCGGCAGCGCCGTAGCGAATTGTGCCGGAGACGACGCGGAGCGACCGCGACGACGACGGCGACCCGGACGGCGACCCGGAGGGCGGCCCGGAGGGAACAGGCGCCTCGGGCTCGGGCTGGGGCTCCGCCAGATGCCTTGTCAGCAGCGGCGAAACAAACAGCTCGGCTGAGAACTCGCTGAGGTCGATGGTTGGCAGCATTGGAGGCTCGCTGCTCATGAGCGCGGGCGATGGGCTGGCCGCCGAGTGCGCGGAGCTTCTGTAGCTGAGTCCCGGCGACAGACCAGAGAGAATTCCGCTTCCGGTCTGCGGGGTAGACGACATCTCGGCTGCCTCTTCGACGACATCGACGACGCTGGCGCTCTCGACTTCAACTTCAACATGGGTGGAGTTTTCGTCAACGCCGTCAACGGTGTCTGCAACCACTGAAGTCGCCTCTGTCTTTGATACAGCGGACCCGGGCATATCCTGTTCAAGACTCGGTTCGCAGACATGGACCGGTGACGGCTGAACGAGAGGTTTGATATCCGTCTGAAACACTTCAGCGGCAGTTGGAAGAATCTGGACATGACGACGGCCGCGCGTGGTGATTCGATACATACGGTTCAACGCCATTCGCTTCAGACTGCGCGCGCTCGGAATCGATACACTGAAATGCGAATTTTTCTTCTTTGCAAAGTACTGCGACAGAGACTGGTATGCTCGTTAGCTGGAACCATATCAATCTGTAATGAAGTACATACTCTGTGAGTGCTTGTCATAGGCTTTGGAGCAACACTAGGAAAAGGAACAGGCTCATGCACGCTTTGTCTGCTGGATCTCTTCACGGTGAACGCTCGAGGAAGTCGTCGGACTGAGTGGAAAAATCTGCCGACTGTCGGACGTGTACCAAGTACCGGATCTGCGCTGGCTGGCGAAGCCTTTGAATTTGGATCCCCAGCATTTGCGTCGTTGGCCTGTGTCTGTTAGTAAACGACCTGCTGGTGTGATGATACCCCTCAAGTGCTAACATACCCGAGCAAACGCTAAAGTCGACGAGGACGGTACTGCTTTGTCTTCCATGATCGTAAGATACCTGCGGTACAATCCAAAAAGACGACTTTTTTTCACGGTCTTGAGAAATTGAGCAGGTATATGGTGATGGCGGAGTATTTATTGCAATATGGGCTGGCCTCCGGCCGGGGGGGAACACGACGCGGAAAGTGCCGTCAAGCCGCACGCTCGTCACGTCGTGCTCGCCATGTGCGTACAGACACCCACTCACTTCTCATCAGCAAATGTTAAAGGAAGAAGAGCTAGAGGGAATAGGCGGAAGGCCGTTGAATAGCCTAACACTCAATCTTGGTCAATCTCAAAACACTGATATTAAAACGTACACTACAGCGTGTCCTAAACACGCATCAAATATAATACACAGAAGACAAATGCAAACAACGACCAATGCGATACACTATTAACAACTCCTCTTTCTAATCTTAACTCATCTCCTGCGTCTCACTTCCAAACGACTGGCTCAGCGCCAACACCCACTCCGACACCTCCGAGCGCGACCGCACGCAAAAGTAGTGATTACACCCTTGCTCAGAGTACACTGCAAACACGAGATTCTTGCTCGCGATCTTCGCCGCCAGATCTGGAACATCCGTCAAATCAGGCTGATAATCAACTCGACATTGCTTAATATTGATTGCGTAAATCTCGTCCATCTCTGGAAGACTGTAAACGTACAAATACGGTCGTCGAAGCTCAATGTGTCGACGTTCCCACGCTTGTGTAATGTCACTCGGCAACATTGCAAACCCACTTTTCGCCGCAAACGGTCCCTTGCTGATTTGCCGTACATCAGCAACATACTTCTCTGCATCGGGCTTCGGAATCGTAGACGACGCAGCAACGCTAACCGTGCGATCCAATTCGTCCCCATCATCTTCCTCATCATCTGACGAATCGTATCTCACCTTTGACGACACCGCAAACGAATCTGATTTCCAAAGCTCAATCACCCGCGTCAGCAATCGTCGATGATAATCTGACATCGACCCGTCCTCCGCAATCGCAGGTGCCACGGGCGGCGGCGCGTCATCTGGAACCGGCACATGCTCAAGAATCGACCGCGTTGACGCAACTTCCGCCGCTCGCAATCGCATGATATGACTCTGGTTATACTGATCCACCAAGTTCATACCGCGCGGTTTCCATGATCCCAAAAACTCTTCTCCAGATATGTACGAAGATTTCACGCTAAGCGGCCGAGCGTCAACAGAGTCAAACGGTCTCAAGCGTACTTGGAACAACGCATCAAACGAGTGAAATATACGCGACGAGCCCCAAAACAATGAGATTCTCGAAGCTGGTGCACGCGCGTTACGCCCCAGCATGACTGCAACAATATTCGTCGAAAATTCAACCGGCGACGGCACAGATGGCGTAGTTACCTGCCAATTCACTGTAAATACAACCCGATGATTGTTCGGCGTAGGTCGATCAAGATCCTGCGCCGCGCTATGCGCACTTGTGTCCCATTGTCCGACAACCACAACTGTCCGAGTTCCATCGAAATTCGCTGACGTCTTTGTGCGTCCCACAACGCGCAACTCAACACGGTCAGTCTTGCTTTCAATGTCAGTCGCGTTTCCATTCACGTCGATCGTTCGCACACCGCTGATTGAAAGCCGAGAAATATCAGACCAGTCAAACTGATCTCCAGATGAATGACGAAGCATCAACCGAACCCTCTTCTGTACACCACAGTGCAAATAAGCGACACCAGTGTCTTCCTGGTACCCACGCAACACATCCACAGGCTCGTAAGCTCCAGAATCAGCAAGCTCTAGAACTTCCATCTTAACAAACGCATCATGTCTCTGTACCACAACATCCGTACTATCTCCCGACAAATCTCCATCGTCATCGCCGTCGTCATTTGCCCGTCGCTTCATTGAATCACCCGCTTCCCGCAAATCATCCCAGCTTTGCAGTTTCTCTAAGTGCGTCGTAGTGATGCGAGCAAACACACGTAGTCGAAGAAGCGAGGCTTCAAACGGTGCGCTGCTATCCGACATGCGCGCAGTGACAAGCGACCCAAGACTAATACCGTGACGGCTATCAAACACAGCAGGACCGTCCCCATAGTCGTTCACCATTGCACTCGTTGATATGCCGCCAGGGTACGAGGAATCGCTATTATCCGCAAGCCACATTTGCACATGCACGTCTGCAAACTCACGTTCAGAGAACCCGACAATAGAATGCAAATGCGCAATGATGTCAAACGCAGATCCAGTGCCTCGCTGTTGACTTCGTCGGTTTCTCTGCTGAAGTTGCTCCTCCTCATCATCTGCAGCCGGCTCAAGAGTCACATTCGCAATGCCGATAATGTTCAAAGTATGAGGAGATATAATATCCGCAGCAAACGTTGACTTATGACCATGAAACGCACTCAACATCGAAACACACGCGTCACCAATATACGAATAACGTGCCGCAAAACTACCCTCGCGTTCACCAGTGTAATCCGCAAACGGTGTCGGTTTCTTCGGCGTCAAAGATGATGGTACCCGCTGCTTGTTTCCAGTTGCCGTAGCTACTGCAGCGGCCCCATTGGCGGTATTTTCAGGCTTCGGCATCTCATTGATTAAATTCCGCATCTCGTGTACGTGACGATCAAGATTATCCAGTGAGACAACACGGATCACTTGTTCGGCCAAATTCGTGACACGCACTGCAACGCATGGCTTGCGAGTCGTATGCAACTGCTTATCATATTCCGGCTCGGCATTACTGAGCATTAAGTCATAAGGAGACGTAGTTGTGAAGTCGTTATCAATAATCATATACTGGAACCGCAGTCGGCCTTTCTCGTGCTCATTACTCAATATTTGCGCTTCTTTAAGCAACGTGGCATGTCGATAAATCGAATCCTTCATATGTAGCGTCGCGCGATGATGCCAAATCTCTGCCACATTCGCAGCAATACGTTTCTCTTCACTCGACAGAATCGGATTACGTCGCATCATGAACGGACTATACTGCAAACTGTTCCGCTGCGACCCCTTGAACCCAGAAACCATATCGAAACTCTGGAAGCCAGATGCCGCGGGAGTCGGTGATACAGATAGTACAGGACGCATCGAGTCGTCGCGAAACGAAGCATGTCGCGACTGCACTGGTGATGGCGAAGCAGAAGCTGCAATCGGATCACGCATCACTTGCCGTTGAGACAATCTACCACGCAAATCAGGTCTTGACTGCGAAAATTTGGCCATCAGAGTCTCAGACTTGCCTAAGTAATCGTTCGTCACACTTGATGACGGTGAAAACATGTCGTCGAGATCACCTCCACCGCGAACCATTGGACTTGGAATAGCTCTTGGTGACGCACCCAAGTTGATACCAGGAGCCGTAAAGCTGCTGTAGACAGAGTCTGTATCTCCATCGTATGTCATTGACATGCTCGACTCAGGTCGTCCTCGGCGGCTTGAGCGAACGCGCTGCATTTCATCAAACAAACGGTCAAGTTCGTCGTCTTGCAGCGCTGCTATATTTGCAGCTGCGTCGGCACCAAGATACGCGCGTGCAGCTTCAAGACGCGCAAATGTCCAATCTGCTGTTTCAGAGTTGACACTAGTACTGGCTGCAATCGGAGCGCTGACTACCGTAGTATCCTTTGCGGCATCTTCAAAAGAAGGGAAGTCGACATAATCGGACGCGACGCTAGACGCACGCTCAGATTGCTCGGATGTGGATGAGCTCCTTGCATCTTGTGCTTGAATCCGGGCAGGAATAGACGTGGACGATCGATGACGCTCTAAGAGTGCCTCTTGTGGATTATTAAACCTAAAGATGTGGAAATCACCCAAAATGACACGATCACCAGAGCGAAGACGTCGAGATGCTCCTTTCAAACGCACACCATTGACCATAATAGAAGCGCGGTCACTGGAAGGTGTGATTGTGACTGTCCCATTGTCGTTTTCAAATGTACAATGGTTAACTAAAATTTTCGTTCCGTGCAGCCGAATCTGCGCTGATGTCGACATGTCATCCGCGTTGCCAACACGCGTGCTACCAGGTTTGATGTTGTATACCAAACACTCTGCAAGCAACGGATCATCGCTAAGGTTCACGAGATACGGCATATTTCGCGGTGTATGCACACCAACATAGCCCTTTTCAATGTTGATTCCCATTTCTTCCAGCGCAGCTTCTCGTTGCCGATGAATTTCCTGTGTTCGCTCAAGCTTTTCTTCCCAAGTCTGGTTAGTCTCCTTCAGCAGTTTCTCGGACGAGCTCAGTTGTTCAGCAATTTCCGCACGAGACACATGGCGCACAGATCCATCGGAATTTGTAATCGTAAAAACATCGCTGTTTAAATCGGTGGCTGACTTTACACCAGCTTTGGTGTTGTAGTCTACGGTGCCAAGCTTGCTTCGCAGAAGAGTAAGCTCTTCTTTGAGCTGTCGAATAAGCTTTGCGTTTGGATCTTCATTGACAATTGCATGATTCTTGATGCGCTTAGCCGAGTCTGCGTAGCGCAACGTTGACAATGTTTCCTCGTAGTTGACATCCGCGGGAGAAATCGTGGCAATCATCGCAGTCATGGAGTTTCCTCCAAGTGAGTCCTTGAGCAGCCACGTCAGCGCAGAGTCGCGATATGGTACAACAGGGCGGGCGGTTGACTTTTCCGACATATTCGAAATCTCTGCAAGAGCACGAATAACACGGCCCAATGCAGAAAGAGAGCGATTGATTTCAGTACCTTCCTTCAACCGACTTCCTGTCGCGCCGGTTGAAGCTGCACGCTCCGAGCCAGCCAAATCAACGAGTGATATACGTGAGACCTTTTCAGAATCGAGGAGTGTGTCGGCATCGTGTGTTCGCTGAGTCAAAATAATGGTGAAAACGGCATGTGAGCGAGACGAGGTTTCGTTCATGTTGGTGGCGGCAACAGTTCGAGCCTGGTTTCCTTCCTCCATCAGTCCTTCGATCTCGGAAAACGAACGGACCGCCAGCCGGGAGAGATCTTCGACATAGGGACCTAGTGAAGGATGCTCGCGCACACGAAGAGTTCCCTTGTTTTTAGGATTCAGCAAGTCGCGAACACGCTCGTTGTAGATTTCGAGATAAGACACCTCAACTGTGTACTGCGGTCCGTCTGACGGCGTGCCCGTACTAGCAATATTAGCGAATCAGCTGGTCGAAAAAGATGGTGTACGCACATTTGCTCAAACAGATTCTCGCAGATTCTTGGAATCACGCCCGGTTCTTCGCGGGTGCCCATCTGTATTGATTAGATGAAGACTGGCAAAGAACAGTGTTTCCTAGAAAACATACCATTGAGTAAGATTTTCCCGAGCCAGTTTGTCCGTATGCAAAAATGCAATTGTTAAATCCCTTGAACGCATTATGTAGTAGAGGTCGTCCGAGGTCTTCGAAAAGTTGTTCCTGATCGGCTGGCTTGGATTAGCACGTGCAAGTCACAAACAGGCAGGGTCAAAAACTGCTCACCGAAACTCGAACTAGAGGCATCAAAGCTCCAGTAACTTCTGTCGAATCTGAAAACTTTCGTCTTGTCTTGCCGAGATTGCTTCGAAGCAGAAACGGGAGTCGCTCCGGGACTGGGATCGTCGGGGTGTCGTAATATGGTTTGGTCGTTGAGCATTTGAACAATGCATTTTGCCGACCGTAAGCGCTCTAGGAGCGTGTTAACTGACCTCGAAGAGAGAAGTCAATTGGAGTACTTGGAGACATACCTCGACTGTTAAACGGACGGGTGCGCACAACGACCTTGATGTTGCCGCCACCGACGGGGTCCGATGAGGCGACCATCGTAGAAGGACAGCTCCGGACCCGTCTGGGGAAGTTCAGAGTACAGGAAAGATGGCAAAAAGCAGTGATTTTAGCAGCAGTCCTGGTGCCTTCTAATCAAAAAGCTATGCTCGGTGAAAAAAGAGCCCTATCGACGAGAACAAGGTCGTGATGGTGACGGAGAGCTGTAGAACACAGCGACCATGGACAATCGGCCGAGTGCCACTGCGGCGAGGACGCAGATAACGCGATAAAGGAGGACCGAAGGGCGGAGAAGAAAGAATATAGGGAGGGTGCGAGACTCAGCAAAAATCAAAAGCGGGAAGAGCGAGACACGTGCAAGGCGACAGGGATGGACAGCTGGCAGGTTGAGGGGCGCGATGCTTGTTACAGGACTGGGCATAACTGTACGCGCGCGCGCGGTAACCGTCTGTATGTCCTCAACAGGCATGTGCACGACATCGGATCGAGAGCGTGTTGGGAGAAGCGGGCCCTATCAAAGCCCTATTAGACACAAAGCCCTATCAAAATCAAAGGCCCTAACAGCTACTGAGCCGCACGCACCTGGGGAAGCCCCACGTGCGGTCAATGCCCAAACTTATCGGAGGCGGAGCGGCGTTTAGAGTAAGCGCAGTTAAGAGAGAGCTTTATGTCCACCGCCCGCGAGACGGCCTTCACATGCGTGCTGCGTGCTGCGTACGAGTCTGAGCCGGGACAAGCAGGGAAAGCTCACAATGGCGATCCCGGTGTTGTACAAAGGACGCGGGCAGCCAGAGGGGAAGATCAGGCGCGGGAAAAGCGACGTATGGAAGTTGTCGGATCCCCACGCTGGATATAGTTCGTGGTGTCACGTCGTGCCCGTGCCTCCGCTGCTGCTGCTGGGCCAAGCATGGACGATCGTTTGGCATGACTCATCGCACGAACAAAACTGTCTTCTCGAACCACCGAGCTGTGAAAGTCGGGGCGATGAGCACTGCTCCATAAGGACCCTGGAATCGTCGTGACCGCGACCGTGAACGGAACCGGGGTCGACGTGAAGGTGTCTTGTTCGCAGCAATCAGTCCACGACCAGTGACACGGAGCCGAGCACTTAATTGGTCTGCATGACTCTCTCGGGGCTCGAGGCTCGGTTAAGGCGCCTCGGGTCAGCTGCGTAGAGCATGACGTACAGTAACATGTACCTGCGCTCCCTGTAGATACAGTACAGCTCATATCACATACGCAACTTGTTTGGAATCGTCGACTGCAAGTAAAATGACAATCAAATGTACCGCATATATATGCAAGTCAGAGTCCCCTGACCCCAGAGGTCCCGACCCGGCGCTGGCACCACTCGACGTCAGCATATTGGCAGACCCTGCGCGCGCTGTGGCCAGAATTCCCCGGAAAGCATGCAATAATAGCCCGCACAGGAGCAGCTCCCTATATAGCGCCCACACGCTCGCGAGACCCGCGCGCTCTGTATGCAGCTGCTTAATATAAAAACAGGTGCACATTGCGAGGTGATGTTATGTCTGATAGTACTCGCGAGGCGATCGCTGCAAGCGCTGTAGCCCGTGCTACGAGTATTGCGGGCAGAGCGCGCGAGACACACACACAGACGCCAGAGGCCACAGCCTGTCCCGGGTTCGTCCCAGCAGAAACTCGCCGCCGCTGCGGCGCGCCCAAATTGTCCTCTCGTCGCTACACTTTCGTTTCGTTCGTCCCACTTCATACATAGACTCTTCCTCCGGCGGACCCCCCCGTCTCCCTTCCCCATCCCCCATCCCTTCCGCGGTTCTCTCCCCCCGATCCGCGCGCTGTTATTCGCTCCTTTTGCCGCCTGCTCTTGCTCGTTGCAAAGGATCGTCTAATACTCTTTCTGTCTTCTACTTGGCGCCGCTCAAACGTACGTTCTCTCGTCCATTTATGCCCTCGCCGCTCTTTTTCTGTCCAGCCGCTCCGTGAATTTGCAGTTGCCACCACGCACCCACCGCATATTGCTCGTAACCGCTGAATCCGTGTGCGATCAACTCCCGGTGAATCTGTTTATCGGGAATTTCTAAAGCCTGCGCTGTTCTGGTGCGCATAGACGAAGCAGGGGCCTCATCCCGTCTGCTCCAGGCCTCTTCTTAGCGAGCTGCGCCTTAATTGACACGACTTCTCTTATCCCCGTGATTCATCGAATCGGCACTCAACATCTGCGTTTTTTCTTCTGCATGCTGCATGGACAGTGAAAGGGCATCACATCCAAAGATCCCAGGCTGACCGATTTTATTTCTACAGATTTTGCGCCCTCACTCCTCTGTCCACCGCTTGCCGGACTTTCGAGTGATCTCTCAATGTTCACGCTCAAAAAAGCGTTTTCATTGCCAGCATCGTGTTGCTGATAATCAGCTATCTGCCTGCTGAGTTATTGGCTATTAGCTGTTTGGCCTAGTTGCAACAGCTCCTTCTCTGCGTACATCGCAACAAATTTATACTTTCGCCACCGGTATGGCCACTCCGCAGATGCCGCTCACAAACAGTGCTTTGTCGAACGACCACAAAATTGTGCGCAAGCGCAATCGTGTTCCCTTGTCCTGCAACTTTTGCCGGCAACGGAAACTGAAATGTAACCGTGGCCATCCATGCGAAAACTGCGTCAAGCGTGGTGAGGGAGGTTCGTGTGTCTATCTGGTATCCGGATCCGCATCCTCCTCATCCGCGCATCGCCCATCTCAGCAAGGATTGCCATTGGCCTTATTTAGTTCATCTAGTATTTTGTCATCTAATAATAAGCGGCTTTCCGGATCGGAGCTGCAAAATCGCCTCGATAAGCTAGAAAGCTTGGTCCTAGGGTACGCGTCATTCATCTCTTTTTGCTGGAAAACTCAGGGCTAATCCTTTGCAGACTTATGAATTCAAATGAGGATGAGAGTCCATCTGAATCTGCGTCTGGACCAGACGGAGTACCGATGTCGGCCAGCAGTGGTAACACCCATATGTCCGTGCGGTCGCCGGCAATCGGTTTAGCTCCTGAAGTAGATGCTGTGCGCGAGTCTCTGGGAATGATGAAGCTCGACAAAAAAGGCAAATCGCTCTATCACGGCGAGACCCATTGGGGCGCTCTTCTCAATGAGGTGTGTATATTCCCGACAATGGTATCTATCTCAGCGCCAATGATGCTAACATAATTTTCTTTCTAGTTGAGTGAAGTGAAAGCCTTATTTGAAAAGAGTCGTTCGATTTCACTAGAGCCGCATAACCAGCCATTCGAAAACTATGACGACATCATGTCGCAAGGATTTCCTTTTAATAACTGTCGCGAGATTGGGCGAAGCGATATTCTCGCGCTGCTTCCTTCACGCTCGGTATGCGATGCATTGGTAGTGCGGTATTTTGAGTTTTTTGACCCAATATATCATCTACTGCATCGCCCGTCGTTTGAGCAAGAGTACACAAATTTCTGGGCTGATCCCGAAGAAACTGATATAGTTTGGGTGGGACAGCTGTTTTGCATGCTTGTGCTTGCACTACAGTCATATAGACCTGATGATGCGCCACCAATGTTTGCGGAAGGCGGGATGAATGCCATCATAGAAACATGGTCGGGATGGCATAACGCTGTCGAAGCGTGCCTTGTTGACGGAAATTTCATGCTGAAAGGATCCATCACGATCGTTCGCACGCTTACATTGTGGCTGATGGCCGAGACCCGACGGCCGCTTCGTGGGTTCTGGATGGACCGCACTTGGGTAACAGTTGGTATGATCATCCGAATTGCGCAGTCGATGGGTCTGCATCGTGATCCGAAGTGGTTCAGCATTTCGCCATTTGAATCTGAGGTTAGGAGACGAGCCTGGTCGATGGTTACATCGATTGATATTTTATTTTCAATCAACGAAGGACTTCCATTGACGATTCGATCCGGCGAGCATGACGTGGCGTTGCCATTGAACATCAATGACGATGACATTGGAGTGAACAGCGAGTCTCCACCACAAGAACGAGATTGGGAGACTGAGACCAGCAGCACGTACCTGCTGTGCTCGCGTAAGCTGTCAGACGTGCTTTGCCGCATTGTGTCTGGCACATTCACCCTAAGACCGCGACCAGGATACGAGACGATTCTTGCGCACGACGCCGAGCTTCGTGCTACGTTTGCGGGATTTCCAGAGTACTTGCGAGTGCCGCCTGAAGTATCCAGCCCACACGACCCACCCCACGTTGTTTTTCAGAGATTCATGCTTGATCTTCAGTTTCGAAAATCTCTGATTGTGTTGCATCGGCCGTTTGCGGCACGAGCACAAACGAGTCCAAGGTTCCGACGAAGTAAGGAGGAGTGCATGGACGCGTCGCTGCAGGTGATTCGACGACAGAATTGGCTGTATCATTCGCCGGCGGCGCAAGAAACACTCCGGATATTTTCGTGGTTCGCGGACGGTATCATGCTGAGTCACTTTTTCCATGCGTGCATTATGCTGAGTGTTGAGCTCTACGCCAACATGGACTCGATGTCTGCGTTTCAACGGCAGACGGTCCGAGACGCGGTTGACGCGTCGCGACAGATCCATGCGCAGATTGGAAGGTTTGACGTTGCTGCGGCAAAGAAACATGGTTTGATTGAAAGTCTGCTGGAGCGGTATTATGAGCTCGAGAAGCTTACACCGGAGGAACGCGCCGAGAGGCGAGAAGACGCGCTGCAGAGGCAGATGCGATCGTCGTTCCAGATGGAGATTGGGGGGCTGTGCGAGCCGTTTGTTAATGTTGGTGTTGGACAGTTAGGATTTGATACGCACGCATCTGTTGTTGCGTCAGCGTTAGACAAGGCGAGCCCCGTGCGGGATCAGTCGCAAGCATCAGCGTCAAGCCAGGACGGAAGCGTGAGTAATTACGTGACACAGAACAATGGCGGTTCGCATGATGTGGATGCGTATCGGAATTTGGTGCCGATTCCGTCATTCTTGGTACATGAAGACCAGATCCGACATGCACCGGAGCCGCATCAGCCAGATCCGTATGAGATCCAATTTTTGCCGGAGGAGGACGAGATCTTTATGGATGCACCGTACCGAATTCGTAAGCTCCCGGATGCAGCATGGATGCAGCGGATGTATGCTGGAGTTGGACCGCAACAGCAGCAACAGCAGCAGCAACAACAACAACAGCAACAACAGCAACAGCAGCAACAGCAGCAACAACAACAACAACAACAGCAACAGCAACAACAACAACAGCAACAGCAACAGCAACAGCAACAAGCTGCAGTCGCAGCAGCGGTGGCCGCGGCAGAGAATCAACAAGCGCCAAGGCCACATGGGTCGCGCGCAGCAAGTGAAAGCTCGATTTCACCACAACAAACGCATGGAGGATCTGTGAGCAGTGTGAGTGGACTTTCGAGTTCTGTGACTCCAGCAAGATCGAGCATCGGAGGGTCTACGACACCAAGTGATGCGGTAGGATCAACTACGTCAGGTGCGACGGTGTCGCCGCAGTCGGTAGTGAGCTCAAGTACCGCGGGCAATGGGTCGCAGCAGGCTCATACCGCCACGTCTGTAGCCTCGACGGGCCCGCATATGATTGACGATGTTGCGACGGGAAGTCTTGGAGTGGAATTCGCAGTGATGTCGCCAGATCTGAACTTGTTTCCTAATCCTGCGATGCTGATTCCGAGCCCGAGTACGGATTTGTCGCACTCTGGAATGAATTGGATGGAGTGGGACATGTACATGGGAGGAATGGAGATGACAGGTGCGTCGCCGCAGACGATGCCGACGTCGCAGAATGCGATGACGGCGGGAATGCATTCCGGGATTATGGGTGCAGTTGCTACGAGCGGAGGGTCAATGCTAGAGGGAGGTGTGGCGAAGTCTGAGGGGTACGACGCTGGCGGAAGCAGTGATGCGACCGGAGGCGCGTTGACTCGGGCGAATGCGGATGGTGGAGCAGCGGTGACTGGAGCTGACGACGGGGGTCACGATGGACATAAGAACGCTATGCTGGGGATCATGTCGTGGGACACGTCAGCTGCTGCTGCGGCCGGGTTAATGGACACAAGTATTGACGGTGTCGTGGAAAGGGTGCATCAGCACCAGCAGCATGGTGGAATGACGTCGATGCAGCACATTTTTGACGACGGCGCGAACTACGGATGATCCGGAAAGCTTCAAGGGAGAAGCGGAAGCTCTGGAGGAAGGGTGAGGACCCGGGACTCCAGGAGCGACTTGCGAAGCGGTGTATATGTATGTATGTGTGTGCGCCTGCATAGTGTGTATGTACAGAGCAAACTGAGAGAGCGACATGCGATGTACATATATAAAAGTACTGTAATGTAATAGTTATGGAGTCGATTGACTATCGCGAGTTGCTGTGATTTGTAGAAGGTCGTCATGTGTGGTCTGCTGACAGCATGCGGGTTTTGTAGAGAACAGAGTTCAGCGCCAGGGCCGCCGGGGCGAGATGGGGGATTTGGGGAAGCGCCCCTTTTGGCCTTTTAGCCCTTTTGTACTTTCGCCGCTCTTCTCGACAACCGCCGTTTTTCATCCCCCTCCACCTTCTGCCTTTCTATCTCGCACACTTTTGCTCGCTGCTCAGAGCCAGATTGCTCAGAGTCGCGAGTTCTACCCCGTCGTACGTCAGTCGTACGTCAGTCGTACGTCCGTCGCACCGCCGTCGCTCGTCCGCGTGTGCCGCGTGACGCCGCCGCCCGCGATCCGCGATCTGCGCTCACGAACTCGCCCGCCGCCACGCTTCACACGCGAGCGGCTACAGCGCCCCACCAGCCCGCGTTAGTACCACCGCCACCGCCTTAGCTGTCGCAGCAGGTGAAGAAAAAGAAGCGATTGTGTGGTTGTTGACTCTTGCCGTCAGCCGTCGTCAGCAGTCGTCATTCTACTCCGCCAAATGGCTGCGGCTGCGCCGCCTCCATCGACCACCCTCGAACTCTCCGAAAAAGACAGCACGGCGTTCGCGGCCCCTATCGACGTTTCCGTCGACTCCACCAACACCGCTGCGTGCGAAGACGTCGTCATGGACGAGAAAATGATGATGGTCAAGGAGGAGCTTGCCAGCATGAACGTGCGCGACACCGCTGCTGCTTTCACAAATAGCAGTAGAGAAAGTACCTCGCCATTATCAAACGTTCCCGACTCACTACACGGCTACTCGCTTCCTCCGTCCCGTCCAGCATATTACAGTACTCCGTCAGCAACCTACCTCGACGGCAGCGCTGCCACTCCGCGCCGAGCTAGCGCGTCTCAAACAAAGGCTCAAATGAACTTACAACGCAAACTTGCGCTTGCAAACCTCCCGCCAATTACACCCGTCACCACTCGACGAGCAGCTGCTCGTGCCGCCGCAGCAGGAACGCCATCAGGCGGCTACGACGACAATGAGAACGCCGTCGCTGAAAGCCCTACTGACGACGAACCCCCCGCCGTCGAGATCGACCTGGAGTCAAACACAGACTACATCGCTCTATCGTCGACTCTCGAACTATTGAACTCCCAGCGCGAGACAGCAGCAGAGGACATTGCGACGCTCCAGAGACTCAAGAGCGCGGCCCTCGAAGACCCAGTTGCGTTTGTTGCCGATCTCAAGAAAAACGGAAGAGTTACCGGTGCGCCAAAGATTCAGACAATCACACAAGCTCCCGTGATTCGGTGGAGCCAGTACGGCATTTCAAACGAAGCTCTAGAAAAGGAAATCGAAAAGGGCGTCGTCAAGCGAGATCCACGGTTCGCCTCTGTTCGCATATTTGGCGCTCCTCCGGGTCAACGAAAAGCAAGCGTTTAAAGTGCGCTTTACATGTATACAGTATTTGTCTTCTTTACTCGCAGGACGGGGACAGGACGCGGTTCCAAACCGAACAAAAATAAAACCACAAGGTTCATACTTCCTCTTTTTTTCTGATGATGGGTTTCATGAAAGATAATGGCAATGTACGTAAGAACAAAAAAACGAGCTGTACATACATTTTCTGGAAGAGAAAAAAAGAATGAGATTTTGTACTGAAATTCTTGTATGTATGTACATCTGAATGTAATATTCGCCTTCATGGGCCCTGGACTACTTGCACCTTGTTCTTCTTCTGTAGAATTGTTAGCAATGCCCTTTTGGGTAAAACAAAAAGAAACAATCATCGCAAAACGCACCTGCCACGCCGCCATACTCGTCTCTGTTTTCTTATACTCCTCAACCAGTTGCTTCATAACCGTCTCGACGCCGCTCGCGTTCGCCTCAAGCGCAGGAACGACGTCTTTGACAGTTCTCTCCACCAGCACACCACCAATCATTCTAAAACATTTCCGCTCATTTGGCATTGTTCGTAGCGTCTCAAGTACAAGTCTATGCTCATCACTCTCTGATTCAAGTTCCCCAATCTTCTCTGACAATTGCTGTAGTGTGGTCTTGAAAGTGTTGTACTGCGCCTGTAGATCTGGATTCCGTAAGTCCCTAATCAAACAGCACAACGCGCTAAACACATACCTGACTGCTTCTTATTCGCAGCAGCAGACGCAACAGCGTCTTTACTACTACTTGAGTCCGCCATTGTGTGATCGTGATCGTAGTCGTGTCGCTCGTGATATCAACTCCGCGACGCAATTTCTGAGCATGGACTTTAGGGTTGAGATGAATCTGGCGCCGCATCCATCTTCACCAATTCAGTACCGCATCGCGCCACCAACGCATCTCCATCTCAGTATCCTCCACCACAGCAAATACCACCGAAATGCATCCTAATCTAAACGACCCGAACTACATCAGTACGCTTAACATATAACTGCTACGGGAGTAAACTAACGATAACCTACAGGCTGCGACCTTCTAATCGTCGCACTCCAGCGATGTCATCAAGAGCTCTCGTTCCTAGAGCGTCAGTTTGGGTGCAACAACATTAAAGAAGATCTAAACCGATGTTTACATGAAGCACGAGTTGAGCGTCGGAGACAGAACAATAAAAATGAAAAACGACGCGAGGCACGGGAACTTGCGATCGCAAAGACAAGAGCAATGTTTGCGAAACCAAACGCGACTTCGGACTCGGAATAAGTCGGGCGCTTGACGCGCTCTCTCATACATACACACCCACACACAAACCTTCTAGCTTCACATATTTCGGCGCATACGGGCTACTGATTTTGTTTCCTCATTTGGATCTTGTACATATTATCGAATGATACCTCTAAACTCCAATACACAATGCTCTACCTACACTCTTCTTTCTTTTACTCAAATCACCCCCGTTTAAACAATCGGTGCCTTCTTTTCCCACTCTCCTGCTCCACTCCATCACCACCTTTTCCAGCAGCAGGCATTGCTGTCACGGGTTTATTCTTCGCCAAGTTCTCAGGCGTGGGGTCATATTTTTCCTTCCAGATCCACGACAATCCAACCTCGACTTTGCCCGCTTTCTCTGCCATCCGATAAAACTGCGCCGCCATGAACTTATTCTTCGGCACGCCAAACCCTTCCAAATACGCGCATGCACACTCCGACATCGCATCCGTATCCCCCAAATTCGCAGCTGTCTCATAATACTGCGTTGCTGCAATCGGATCCTGCTCGACGCCCCATCCATATCTAAAGCAATTCGCCAGCTCAAAAATCGCAAGCCGAAGTTCTCCTCGCGCGTTTATCGCAACTCGACTTCGCTGTGCAGCGTTTGCAAGCTTTTGACGTTCTTGAATAAACGCAGAATTAGACGCTGCCATCCGTAGATACGCTATTGCTTCACTCGCGTTCTTCGCTGTACCCCATCCGTGCCTTAACGCGAGCCCGTAAAGTACCTGCGCAAGTGGACTATTTGCTCCATTGGGATCCGCCAACATATGAAATGCTTTCGTCGCTTCCGCAATTTTGCCACTACTATGCAAATCAATCGCACGCTGCAGCTCCTCCTCAATCTGCTCGTTATTCAACACCGGCGCTGGTCCTGTCGGCGCCAGTGCTGACCCCGCTGTCTCAGACTCAAGAAGAAGACTCAACTGTGATCGTGATGCTCCTGTGGCACCAGAAAGTACAGGTGACGTACTAGCTGAGGAGGTAGAGACCTCTGCGCTAACAGCTAATAGCGCAGCGCGATGTTCCCATGCTTCGGTACTCTTTGATTTCTGATCCTCGTCCATTTCCGAAAATGCCATTGCGGGAGGCGGCGTGGGGATCGCTGCGGTAATTGAATGTGATGATGTCGCAGAGGAACTACGATGACGATGAGTCATGAAATATTGATCGTCTTCGTCTCGCGGAATATGCAGTTTATCGCGAAGAGCGTTACTAAACCGTTCTCGACGACGCGCTGTGCCTGGAGATGTCGTATCGGGAATAGGAGAACGTGGTTGAGGAGAAAGAAGTGGTGAACGTTGGTACGTCGGTGTTGATTGGCCGGACTGTTGCCCTCGTACTTGTGAATCATGGTTCTCGTCATCATCAAACGACGAGAGCACGACAGACGGTGGCAGCGGCGGTGGTGAATATTGAGGCGGTAACGCAACACGGGACGGAGAACGAGAAGTCATGAATTGCGGTCCAGATGGTGATGTCATCGGACTTGTAGATGAAACGTCAAACCGTTCTGGTACTGGAAGACGTGATACACTTGGTCGCTGTTGAAGCTGTGAGCGGGGAGAGCGTGGAGGCTGAGGCGACCTGTTCATTGGCTGTGCGTTTGCAAAATGTTCGGTCATTGGGCTTTGTTGGAGAAACCCGGTTGAATGCTGCTTCGGTGGTTGAGAAGGCGTATTGTAAAGTGATTCAGATTTAATCAAATTGGTCATCGGCTGATTAGAAGGCGCTTGCTGGCGCACAGGAGGTTGAGTGGATTGGCTCGATAAACTTTGCTGCATTTGCGACTGGAGAGATGAAGAAGAAAGTCGTTTTTCAAACGGAATGCTCATCGACGGTTGTCCAAGTACGTTGTGCTGACTCGATGGATTTACTGACTGTTCAGTGTGCGGCAGACGAGATTGCCGTACAACTTGAACTGGCGTATCCAATGACTGCACATCGCCTGCCCTATACTGAATCGTACTTGAATTTCGAGAGCGTGAAGATGAAGTATCCGGTATACCAGAGTTCGTTGTGTCAGATTGGAAAGCGACTGGATCTGACAATGAAAGCTCGCGTCGAGGTTCGTGTACGATTGACTTCAATTCCGCAAGCTGTCGTCGTAAGTCTTCAATTTCACGCGCTTGCTTCTGCTCCACAGTTTCCTCATGTTGCCGTTCTTCGCTATTTATGGGGTACCAGTCATCCGTTGCATCGCCTGAAGTCTCCTTCTCCGTATCGTATTTCCTCTCTTCTTCGTCCTGAGTATCCGGTAACTGAGGGAGTAAATGCGACGACGTATCGACCTGGCCGGACGGAAATGACTGCTCCAAAAACGAATCCGAAGTAGAGCTACGGCTGATAACACTAGGAGCCACAGAAGCGCGCTTTCCTTGTTGTAACATGGCGTTATTCACGCTGTCCACCTTCTGCGGCATTTGCCTTGGTTCCTCGTTACCGTCCATTTCCTCATCGTCGTCAAAGTTCACCGGAGCATCGTATAACTGGTACCCATGATCCAAAGTCGATAGTATCAGGGAGCTTTTCCCACTGCGTATACTTCTATCGTCATTGATCTCTTCCGGCTGTGCAGTGGTGAACGTGTGCTCTTCGTACACTGGCTCTGATTCGCGTGAGCTGTACCCAGTCTCACCGATCTCACCAGTCTCACCACTTCCAGCCCACCCCGGCTTCAGCGACTGTTCGTACATATCGACTGTATTTCCAGTAGGATCGTGAGCGACGAACCCGCTCGAGTCGAGATGAACATCCTTCGCATTCATGACACTCAGCACTTTGAATGACCGTGCCTGCGAACCGCCATCCTGCTTCTTGATCTCCTCCTCGCTGCTTCGATTTCGGCGGTGAAGTTTGCGCATCTGAAGGTATCCTATCGCGTGAACTTGTTTTTACGCACGAAATACCCAGTTCTTTTATGTACTTCTCCGCATCAAACTGGAGCTGTCCTTACGGGCGTGGCGCAGACGCGTCCGCCGCACACGCGTACGCGTGTCTGTTCGAACGCGCGTCAGCGTGGCTGGGCTATACATACGTACGACGATATCCTATTTTGAATCACTACAGTTACTTCAACAGTTTACCAACTTAATCGTTACAACGAAACACAAATGTAAGATTCGCTTTTGTTTAATCTTTATTCACTATTATCTAAAAATACACGGGTTAAAAGAAAGCTCATCAAGTTTTCTGTCCAGCCTTGTCTGCACACTTCGACGTTACTGCGCAGACCCTTTTTCTTTTTCTTTTTTTTAATCATAAGCACCTTCTATCGATAAACCTAACTTAACCAAACCGACGTAGCTGATGTTTGATTAGCATGTAATGGTCAATCATGAAAGTAACTGTGATGCTCACATTATCCAGTAGCTGCTGCAATTCTTCGTCTGTTTTTTTGTTCGCAAGACTGTGGCATGGTTAATATCATCACGCATCTGCGCTCACGCGTTGAATATACCTTGGAATCAAAGTCTTGGCTTCCTCAGCATCTTCACACGCCAGAGAGCCTAGAGAGAAAGTGAGATTAGCATTTGCGTATAAGTAGCTCTACCCTGGCTACCCACCCAGCTGGGCAATCTCAAACGGATGTAGATTCGCGTTCTCCGGACTTTTCAAAATATGCTCGACTGCACTAACTGTTTCCTCGTCTCTGAAGCGCGCAAATATAGAAAGATATTCCTGTGTCTTTTGCACGATCCTGCATGTCATTGTCAACTGACCGTTGTCGTGTACTTCAAAACCTGCACATACGGGTTCGACGACGACAGATCATTTTCATCAACATCGTCCTGATCCATATCCTCATATGAAGACTGTCCGTTCGCACCGGGTGCCATCAGCATTTCGCGTTGTCGTTGTCGCATCGCAGCGTTAATGAGCAGTCGCGCTTCAGACAAGTTGAGCGAGATCAACGGAGTTTCAGATCCATCGTGTCCAACCTGCTTTTCCTCAAACTCAGGCCCCAGCTTCAAACTCGACGCATCGATGTCTTCTAGTCCTCCGTTAAGAGCACGACGTGGACGCGGTCGTGTGGCCATTTTGCATGGTGTGGTGGTCAAGCCGTTTGATATTCGTGTGAAATGAGTTGAGTTGAGTTTTTATTAACGCCAATGCGGCGAGCGAGTCGTCATTTGGCGTGGAGTTTCCTCAACGCCGCAGTCAGATCTGCTGCTGCAGGCCAGAAATAAAAGACGATCTATATACAAATATAAATGGCGGCATATGCCGCCCAGCCCCCCCGTTCTTGCTGTCTCATCCTGACTTCCTTGCCCTGCATGAGGCAGTAGACCTGCCGTCCGT
>JANIWG010000082.1:0-58431 GCA_030705025.1 Myxozyma udenii
CCCCCCCCCCCCCCCCCCCCCCCCCCCCCCCCCCCCCCCCCCCCCCCCCCCCCCCCCCGATTTTTTAAACGAGCACTTGCAATGGCAGTGAAGTGTATTAAGTCAAGTAATAAAGAATATGGATCTTGTTGTGTGGAGGAACACAGATGAGTAAGCTGGGCACTATGTGAGCTTAGTTGGGGAACCAGACAGACAGAGAGCCCAGGAGAAACACACGAATATTTATAGGCACCGCTAAGAATGGGATGGCGGTCGCCAAGTCCTAGCAATGGAGACGCGTTGGCCTCAAATAGCAATAGTAGAGCAGCGATGAGCGTTCAGGCCTAGCGGCGGCGATGCGCGTTCAGGCCTAGCGGCGGATATGCGCTCACGACTGGATGGTGGGAGCCGCATCCGCTGTACCGCCGACAAAAATCGGACACAAAAGAATGTGATTTCTTCTAATATCAGTTAGTATCACGAATAAGGAACTCCAATGAGTTCCGTGCTTCCTTTGATCACGTACCTTGTCGACGTTAGCGGGTCTTGCCAGGCACAGGGAGCGGAACGAGTCTTCGGACAAAAGTCTTTATTCCATAGCTATAAAACAACAAACATACCTTGTCGACGTTAGCGGGTCTTGCCAGGCACAGGGAGCGGAACGAGTCTTCGGACAAAAGTACCGAACAACTGCGTCCACGCTGGGGGCTCCCGAAGCCCCTTCTTATACCCGGGCAGGTTGCCCCAAACCGAACGACAAGGCTACAAACTGTACTCTCGGCCATAGTGGCCACTAAATGGCACGGCGGTCTCAGAGATAGCCTGACCGCCGGCGAATAACATAAAACCAATGTACAGACAGAACAAAACGCTAAAAAAATAAAGAATCGTATATATCTCCAGCCTCATATCTCCAGCCTCAACTGAAGCGTCCCGGTCACCCTAACCTGGCTACAGGACACACCGAACTGTTGGAGTAATTACTTGCTTCAGATTGTTGGAGCTCCTATTAGTGTGGTTGTCGCAGAAGTTCTTGTGGAAAATCCGCCTTAAACCCATGATAGTGTTCCCATAGTTTTCGTGTGTGGGTGTGTGCAGCGGAGTCTGCTTGAGGGGGAAGTTATAAAAGAAGAAGCAATGTGCACGGGAGGACGCGAGGCAATAGCCTTGCACGTTTGCCTGAAGGATCCTCAGACTCATAGCTCAAACGGGCCGGTACAGGCGGCCGAGGCGACAACACGGCTGTGTCAAAAAGGTTAGGCACGCTGGGGTTCTGCTCGGCAACCTGGATCATCGTATCTCGTAATTAGGGCTTCTTGGGACACTCCGGGTGTCGGTGCCCTCACGCTCCTCCCTGTATAGGTGTCCGCCAGCTGAAACGACCCTCACACCTCGCTTGACAGCTCTTCGACAGCATCTTTTAAGCTGTCCTCTTCAACCTCTTCACTGTCAGCCATAAACTTTGGACTCAACGTCGCGATGACGTAAGTCAAAGGAGGCCAGCTTGTTCCGATCGTGTGCTGCGTTGAGAGCAGCGCGCGCAGCGGTCCCAAGGCGGTCGAGATGCTCAGCGACGATTAAGAGTCGAAGTGTGGTGAGAGAAGTCGGCACATGTGCTGAAAATACGGTATAAAACTTCTCTTTGCTATCAAACTACCAGCTGCGACCATACCTAGGAGAAAGCACAGTGTCCCGTCTGCTCCGCTCTCGTTAACCTCCTATGGGCTTATTTAGTACCGTGGTAGGAGACTACACAGGAATCATAAGTGTTGCAGTTAAAGCATCTTTTTTTGCTGCGATTGACGAAGGCGGTTAAGCTTGCGTTGAGATTCAAGTGTCGGGGTACATCTTGTAGTGGTGGGGCACGAGTCGCGATTGCCTGGCGGAAGCCGGAGGGGAGCCGTACCGGTCCAAGGCTCCGCAGCCCATGCAGATGGCGTGAAAAAGCTGGAAAGAAGCAAGGGACAAACACAGCAAGGCGGAGGATCAAACTATTTTTGATGAATACGGATATATATGTGGATCAGGAAATAGCCCAATTGGGCGATAGAGCTTACCCGGCCAACACGTTAATTTGGAGCTGGGTTGTTTGCTTGATCGATCCGCCGGATTCTGCACTGTAACACGTAGGCGAGTGCGGCGGACTCCAAAACTGGGAGATTCGGCGTCGACCGAGACTGGACGGAAATGAGCACAGATCAGATAAGGTCTCTTTATTGACAGTGTACAATCGGCTACAAAGCAAACAACGAGAGAGAAGGAATTTTTCAGCGGTACTGATTGACGAGACGAATTGTGAAATACGGGATTTAATATAATTGAAACATCTGAGTGGACGACGCCGGAAAGCGCGGCGCTACGTATTTAAGTATATCGACAAGACGAGATGAGTTCGAAAACGTGGGATTACATTGCAAAGATTGTGATGATTGGTGATTCGTACGTTACAATTTTTTTTTTGTTTATTTTGTGAAATGACGGTAGATTGCTAAGGCGGGAATAATAGGGCGTGCGGAAAGTCGTCGTTGACTATCCGACTGACAGATAACACGTTCAGCGATACGCACGATGTTACGATCGCGGCGGAGATTGGGTCAAAGATTGTGCCGGTTGATGATAGCGTGTATATCAAATTACAGATTTGGGTATGTGTACTGTGCGAGTTAAAACTATGCGAATTGTGCTAACAGTTAAGGATACGGTATGAAAAGAATATCACTCTGTTGAATGGGCGAGTACTAACAACAGACAGGCTGGCCAAGAGCACTACCGAGCAGTTACACGGTCTTACTTTCGGAATGCTACAGGGTGTTTATTAGTGTACGACGTTTCACGCCGGGATACGTTTTTGCATGTGCAAGAATGGCTTGCAGATTTAAGGGCACAAGCTGATCCGGAGATTTGCGTGTTGTTAGTGGGAAACAAGTGTGACTTGAGTGAGTCGCAGCGACAGGTTACGGCGCAGGAGGCGCAGGAATGGGCTGCTGCGAATGGGTTGATGGATTTTGTGGAGACTAGTGCGAAGACGGGAGATCGTGTTGAGGATGCGTACTTGCAGGTTGCGAGGGAGATATATCATAAGATCAAGGGAGGAAAATTTGATATGAACGATAAGGTATGTTCTGTGACTGAAGCTCTTGGATTGGTTACTGACAGAATAGGCACACGGAATCAAGATGAACAGCGCAAAATACGGAAACACGCCGCCGGGAGTGAATTTGGACAGCAAGGATAAGGGCGCGGCGGCGAAGGGAGGATGCTGTTAACATTCCGAGTCTGTTGTTTACATACGTGTTTTGGATAGTTCAAGTGATAATGGTAATTTTGAATTGTTTTATGGCAAAGAAGAGCAGCTGTTATTGTTGCAGAAATCATCTGCATCACGGACATTACACGACATTACAAGGAATCGAATAGACAAGAGAGATTAGTACGACGCGGGGAGAGATGATTAGCCGTAGTGAGGGTAGAAGACGTCATCCTGATCTTTGAGGGTTGCGAGACCAGAGTACAGTGACTTGTCGATGGGGAGGACAAGAGGAGCGCCGGAGGATTTGTACTTGATGACGATGCGGAGGCCGTCGCGAACAACCTTATCCCAGAAACGCTCGAGAATGATTGCGCCGGGAGAGCCATTGTCATCGACGTGAACGGTGAAGGCTTCTTCGCCGTCAAGGATTTTCTTGTTGGTATTAAGACGACGGACCATGTTGAACAGGCTCTGCGTGGGAGACGAGTTAGCTGTGGGCAAAGGGGCCGTGGGGTGGGGGTGCGGGGTTATGAGCGTCGGCTCGATCTTACCGTGTAAGTGGAGACCTCGGACAGAGGGATCATGTATTGGAAGGTTGAGGAGCCGTCAAGGATGCGGATGAAGACGGATCCAAATACGGGAGGCTGAGAGGCCCTGAGAGTTGGAGAGGACGAGGTGCCGGAGTATGAGCCAGTACCGTTGCTGGTCGAAGAGCCCATCATACCAGAGTAGCCATTAGAGGCGGAGGAGCGGCGACCGTTTGAGAGCATTGCGGAAAGAATCGGCTGATTAAAAACAGGAGGTATTGATGTGGTAGTGGAGCTTAAAGTAGGAGATGGGGAGAAGGAGAAGGAGGAGGCCATCGTGCAGAATTACAGGGGGGGAGGAGGAGGGGAAGATATAAGAAGCGGAAGGGCGAGGCGGGGGAAGGAGCGATAGCGGAAGTGAGGCATGACGCGGATCGGGTCTTGGCAGGAGCCACAAGAACTTGTGATTGCGGGCCCATATGTCTGATGGTGGAGCCTATCGGAGGCCTGGTTCTATCGCGAGGGGCCAGGTGATGATGCTTATTGTGTACGGCGTGAGTGCAGTGCGGCAGCGGTGGCTCTACCATTTGACCGTTTGACTGCTTGACTGTTCCACCGGCATTGGTCTTTAGCCAAGAGCGCACACACGTGCTGAGCTGTGCAGTGTTGTCACTGCTGACGAGAGGACGGAGCAGTCGTGATGGTCGGGTGGAGATGCAGCTGTGTGTGGAGTCGACGGCGCATCAGCAACTGCATGCGATAATGGGCTGTTTTTCTGATCTGCAGAGATGAGAAGCCTGATGAGTCTACAGCTGCAATTGCAATTGTCAATTGACCGCAGTCGGCTTATGCCGTGTTCCCTTTATCCGCTCCTCCAAGGTGCATCTCCAGCGCTTATCGCTCATCGCCGTCTTCGCCTCGATCTCAGCGTGGCGCTCCGAAAAACACTCTAATCGATGCGTGGCTTAACTTTATCCCAGCCCGCGATCTCGCCCGTCCGGCCTCTGCCTTCAACCACCGCGATCCGCACAGTCTTTTTACTTAATTACCGGTTTAACTATGAAATATCCACCAATAAAATAATGGACTGCCCCTCTACCAGTAAAAACCACCCTCAGCGCCGTCGCGATCCGGCGGGTGCTGCGCCGCCGGCCCCGCGAATGACAGACGCCGCATTATAGACACACGCGCGGCACGTGCGCCGTGGCGCTGACGCTCACAGGCCCTGATCCCCGGTCTTGCGCGTCTTGCTCAGCCGCGTGGCCGAGACCGTTCAGAACAAACACTCACCGGACCTGATCGAAGTCTGCTCCTCCTTCCTCCTTCTTCACCATCTTCTCGCTTCACCACCTTCTCTCTTCACCACCTTCTCTCTTCACCACCTTCTCTCTCTCTTTCTCTTCTTCTAATATCCCCACATCTCCCCATCGCCACCGCACATCTCCATCGCCACTCGCCACCGTCGACACCGCAACCATGCCCGTCTCTCCAAACAAGCGCCTGCGCATCGTCGTCTCCACCGCCTCCTCCATCGCCCTCATTTTCACCCTGGTCGGCATAATGCAGCTCACAAAGTCCCTGCACTTCGACCTCCCCGTCGCCTCCTTCTTCCCCATCATGGCCATCGTCCTTCCCTCCGCCCTTCTCGCTCTCGTCGTCTTCCCCTTCGTCTCCCCCCGCATCCTCGAGCACAGACGCTTACTCTACCCGGCTCTCGTCCTCGTCCTCACCGTCTTCTCCGCTGTCTGCATCGCCCTTCTCGCCCCCTACTTCACCTCCCTCTCCTCCTGCATCCACGAAATGCAGTGGAAAGTCTACTTCATGGCAAAGGACGAAACACACATCCAGAAGATCCAGTCCACCCTCAAGTGTTGCGGCTTCAACTCTCTCTACGACCGCGCCTACCCCTTCCCCGCAAAGGGCATCGAAGCCAACGCCTGCGTTCTCAACATGCACTACTCCGATTCCTGCGCCGAGAAATGGATGCACGAGTCCCGTGTCGTCGCAGAGTGGTGCGTCGTCGTCTACGGCGTCATCAGCTTCGCCTCCGTCGCTATCCTGTTCCACACAATCATGGTCTTCAAGTCCGGTCCAAAGCCCGCAAAGCAACAGCCTTCCTACATGCGCCAAGACATCCCCCGTGGCCAGTACCTTGCCTACAACTCAACCGGCCAATACGAGCACCTTGACACTGCCTCCGAGAACGACGGCTTGCTGGAAAACCAGCGCGAGGCATCTTTGCTTGATCTTGAGGGCCGCAACTAAGCTCTCACTCTTCCACACTATCTCCATATTAAACATATTTTGGCGTAATAGCGTTTGCACTTTCTTGGGTTTTATTTTTCTGTTGTACACAAGCTCCTAATATACACTTCTTTCACTTCTTTCACTCCGTAATCTACTCATCCTCCTCCTCTCCAAACTTCTTCTCCTTCGGCGGCGGTCCACACGGCTGAATCATTTTCTACTCATACCCATCAGCACTGATCAATCCACTCACAACCCTCAAAAAAACTCACATCAATAAACATCGTCCGAACCTGCTGTTGAGGTATATTCATCGCCACCGCGAAATGCTCCAACATTGGCGGATGTCCCACATACGACGCAAGAGAATCTCTCTGGACGTTTGTAAGCCACTCACTATTAATTGATTAAACCGAGTTGTCAGTGCTTGAAAATGAAAATAAGAAGAGAAAAAATATGGAGAAACGTACTGCTTCGTGGTGTCAGGGTGGCCCACACCGATGAATCGGTTCTGCAACTGCTCAAGCTGCTGCTGGGCGCGAAGTTTGTCGGCCTATACTTCGTCAGCTTTCAGAGCAGCAGTGACTTCTATTTCGACTGTCCAACTCACCATGATCACTCTTCTCACCTTTGGGCCCTTTGAGATCTGAAGCAAGAGCAACGATCACGCCCGCAAATCTCAATTCAACTTCCCAACGCAAAATGCCAAATCTCTTCACGTGACCGATATCAAAAACCGAAATCTCAAGCTCATCGGCCCTGGCGTGTTTCCACTCACAACCGACGATGTCAAGATCATGTCAATCCGGCTAGGACTCGAGCGCATTGAGTCGCTTTTACGAGTTCTCAACTTTCCGCATCGTGCGCCGTGCGTGCGGCATGTGTTTCATGTCGCCGGTACAAATGGAAAGGGCTCGGTTTGCGCTTACCTTTCCTCCATCTTGCATCACTCTGGGTTTCGAGTCGGGCGGTTTACTTCGCCACATCTCCTCTCGCCTCGAGATGGAATAACCATTTCTGAGTCGCCGGTATCAAAAGCGGCGTATACCGCAGCTCGCGAAGTTGTCACACGTGCAAACATAACAAACGCAATCAACGCGTCCCCATTCGAGATCCAAACCGCAACTGCGTTTGCGCTCTTTGCAGCTCATGAAGCCGACGCGTTAGTAGTCGAAGTCGGCCTCGGTGGCGCTCAGGATTCTACAAACGTATCTTATACTGACTCCGCTATGGCTGCTACCGCAATCACACATATCGCACTTGATCATACCGCGTTTCTAGGACCTGATATCGCCTCCATCGCAGCTGCAAAAGTGGGAATCATGCGCCGTGGTGTACCGTGTGTTGCGACGGGCGGGTCTCCTCCTGACGCGGTATCTGTGATACGAACGTATGCGAGTCAAGTGGGAGCTCCTTTACGAGTCGTTGCGTCGCAGGAATCCGCGACGAGTGTTGATACTAAGGTTGCCGGTGTAGTGGAGTTGGGAAGTACTCCTCTCCTAGGTGCGTTTCAAAAGGATAATCTCGCACTCGCGCTTGCAGCTTTGGACGACGCGGTTGTAAAAAGTGTGAATGGAACGGAACTAGGGAAGCGAATGACAAGGGATAGCGTGTTATGCGGAATTCAGAGCGTGGCATGGCCTGGGAGGTTACAGTATATCGAGCTTGACGCGAGTCTCAAGATTTTGGTTGATGGTGCACATAATCCGCAAGCTGCGACGAGTTTAGGTTCTTTTGTTGACTCTGAATTGCGTCAAAATGGCGACGGCAGTGTGAACTGGGTACTTGCGTTATCAGGCGATCGCAATCCAAAGGATATACTTCCTCTGTTTGTGAGAAAAGGGGATAGTGTGCATGCCGTGGGGTTTGGCGAGGTCGAGGATATGCCGTGGGTGCGGCCTCTTGCGACGGAAGCGATTCGAGATGCCGCGGTAAATATGGTGGGAGCAGAGGGAAACGTTACTGCTGCGGGTGTTGGTACGCCTGTTTTGAGCGTTGTCAAAAGCGCGGGTGGATCTGGCAAACCTGTCGTCGTTGCGGGTAGTTTATACCTTGTTGCGCAGTTATTGCGTGAGGTACAAGCTACGAAATGTACATAGTTCCAAAAAGAAAAGAAACATGAAAATCATTAGTTTGCTCGTTTTTACGGACACACTTCCTTGAACGTCCAAATGAACTCATTTGCACGCGTAAAGAGCACACGTTGTCCGACGCCCTCGACGTTGACGAAATCCACAATTTCCGAACCAAGGAGTAGAAGCACAAAGTTCTCAAGTCCAGTCTTGGAGTACTCCTCCGGGACGCCATTATCCTCGTCCAAGTTAACAGCCTCGATCTTTTGCATGATTTCGTAATTCTCATCGTCGTAATCTGCACCGGGTGGAGGCTTGCTGAATGAAAGTTGCATACCGGGAGACATTGAGTTCCATGCTTTGTAAAACTCTTCCTTTATCTCATCTGCTGCAACCTCCTCGGTTCCCCGTTCGGGATCGTTGAAGTACACGACACCGTCACGCAAGAACACAAGCTTACACGATCCCGCAATCCTGAACTGCACTTTATCATGCGCAAAGTAGAAACACGCTTCAAACACACCAGACGTAACCGGCGCCGCAATTTGACCAAATTTTGCCATACGCTTATCCGTAGTAACCATCAATATTCCTGAATTAGGCGAAAACGCAAATCCGCGAAAGATGCATGTCCTCGCATGAGGCCGAATCAACGTCTTGACATCACCATGCACATCAGTGGTTTCGGTAACCGACACGGTCGACAACGTGAATGGATACGGCTTAGTCGGCAAATCTTCGTACTGCGGATCAAGATCATCTTCATCGACCTGTCGAGGCGGCGCGCCACTCGCGGTCCGGTCTCCGCCTTCTATCTTAGGAAGGTACTGCTTAAAAGTGCCGACCCATGGTGGGATCGTGCGAGCAAGACCGTGCGGAGTACGCGCGTCAGATCGTCGTGTAGGCTCTTGCTCATGAGAATGTGAGTGCTCTGGTACCTCGGCGGCGGGGGCGGCGGCGGCATCAACGGCAATTGGGGCCATGGTTGTGAGTGTGGAATGGAGACGGTGGAGATAGAACCGATAAGACGAAGCCGCGGAGTGTTTTATTCGAGTCGAGTGCGCAAACACTGTGCGATTGACAGAACCAAAAACCAATCGCGTCGCCAGAGCCAATTGCGAGTCAAGCCCGAGTGTCGCGATAAGAAAATAAAAAAAATCGCGATTTGCAGAGAGTTCCTGGTCTTAGCTTCTCAGTTATGCATGTAGAGTACAGCTCCACCGGATATCGATCTCGCGTCATTTTATATATTGTTTGCTGCGGCGCATCTATATTGCATGCAATTTATAAACCTAAAATCTCGCGTGCAACCCTGTAAGCACGGCGTTCGTACTTTCCGCGACAAAAACACATGCGCAGCTTTGCGGTGACGCCGCTGCCGCACCGCGCTCGCGACATCACCACCTTCGCGTCTACTCGATTCCCCGCATCACCACCCTCATTCGGCAGCTCGTCAACAACGCTGACGTCCCTCGCTCCACCGGTCGCAATCAAATCATGCAGCAAATACTCAATGATCCACATACTGCGCATGTTCACGCACATCCTATTGCGCGGCAGAACACGCAGCAGCAGCAGCAGCAGCAGCAGGTACAAGCGCAACAACAGCACCAACAGTCTGCGCCAACACGCACAAGACACTCATCTATCTCATCCGCCATTGCGGCCGCTGTGGCGGCTGCGAACTCCATGTCCGCGAGCAATAATAATGGAAATGGGGATAACACAGCTGGAACTACGCCTGACAGTTCCGTCATCGTAGGCGGTGACGGCACAAGTGATGCGGAAAACTCTACAGGAGCAGCGTTACCACCACCGCCACCGCCTGGTGACGGACTTGCTGTATTTCAATGCCCAGTGTGTGAGAAAAAGTTTTTGTCCAAGAGTGCGCGGTCGGTTCGTGAGCATGTGATGCGGTCGATGAAAAATGATACCGACGACGGGCGCGCTCATGCTGCGTACCATGCCGAACGGATCAAACGGACGCGATTACCAGAAGACGAACGACGGCGGCATAGCGCGGCTGCGCAGAGTCGGTATCGGATGCGTAAAGCGATGGATGCCAAGTCGATAGCGGATAAACTTGGAGGTCCGCCAGTGATTTACGATAAAGCAAAGCTTTCGGATAAAAAAGCTGGGATCCAGCGACAAGTGTTGCGGAAACAACGCGCGATTCCAAAGCCGCAAACTCCGGAACCGCTGGACGCGGACACGCCTGCTGCGAATCCATTTGTGTATCTTCATGGGCATTGGGCTGTGTCGTTTACGGATCAGAATCTTGAAATCGTCGAGTTCGAAGAAGCCATGCAGCGCGTCGCTGCTCGATTCGCATCCCCTGCCGCGATGGAAACCGCGTTTAATAATCTCGCACGTCAGTACGTTGGTCCGTCAAAAGCAGACGTGATTGGTGCGTACGCGACAATCACAGCAGACCCCGACACATGCCGTGCGTCATATCGTGCGTTTTGTGAATTCAGAGTCGCGCAATTGTTGAATATGGGTCGTCGACTTGCGTATGAAGCTGATTTGAAACGGTGGTCTGAAATTGCATCGCAGGCAGCTGACGAATCACGAACAGAGCAGGAGATAAATCAACAGCTTTTGTCATGGGTGTATCGTCAGAAATTCTTGCATCAAGCTACCGCGTCTGCGTTGCCCCATCGCAAAATGGGAAATGCATCGTCACCATCGAATTCAGGCGCCACAAGCATGGCGGGAAGTGTGGAACCCGTGTCGCATGGATCTGTAGTCGGTGGATCATTAGTCCCCGTGATGCCGGTGCAACAGCGCGAGGATACGAGCGGCGGTGAGTTCTTCACATCTGCGCCGTCGCCGTCGCCGTTGCCGTCGTCGCCGGGGCCTGGAGATGCGCATGATGCGGGTGAAACCGGATCAGGTGAAGATCGGAATGACGCACAAAATATTATTTCAGATTCCGTGTTATTTGAGCAAGTACGACGGGGCGGTGTGGTTGGTACTGATCACGCGGTCGTCAGTGGTAGTGACGTCGGTCTCAATTCTGAAGACGATGGTGCGCTGCATGGTCGAAGGCACGACGACGAAGACGACGACGAAAATGATAATAATAATGATGATGTTGATGATGATGATGATGATGATGACGATGTTGATGATGTTGATGAAGCAGGAGATGTAAATGATATAGATGTTGATGATGAGTTATTAAAAGCAATGTCGGGTGTCGAGCAAGGTACGCATGGTGCACAGGGCGTTGTGGATGATTATAGTCATAGTGTTGGCATGGACTCTTCACTTCGGTGAGATATATGTGTATGTATGTATGTACATGAATATTAGAAAAAGTGGTAATTAGTAAGATGGTCATTATCAACAAAAATAAAAATCATAAAGCACAAACAAGCAAGACAAAATCAAATCAAAGACGACAAACTTCCTGCATGAGTATGTATGTATGTATGTATGTGTGTGTGTGGGTGGGTGTAGTGGTACATAACTATAGCAAATGCCATGCTTTCCTGCTCTTGAAACTCACGGCGTTTCCGTGACTTCTTCCCTATGCAATGTAACTTTAACAACTGTAACTTCTTCTCTTCTTTCAATGCACTATAAATCCCTTCCTTTTTTCGCACATCATCAACTCTGTCCCTCCTCCGGCGTAAAATTCGTTTCCCCAAGTCCCGACGCCTCCTTTTTCGTCTGTGACAATCGCTGATCCAGTGCCTTAAGCGCGAGCGCGCGTCGTCGTTCTGCTTCTGCCCGCGCACTACCAGGTAATGGGGCTACAAATCGTTGTCGGAGCTGCCCACTTCGCATATTCGATGCCTCGACATCTTCCTGTGAAAACGGCGTGCACATCTTCATACGCACAAGCAGGTTAAACGTGGCGTTTGAAATCGGACGGAGAAACGGAGCGACAGCGTCGGGGAAAAAGCCAACAAACGAAAATGTATCCGAGGCGTCACCTCGCATGCCGCCGCTACTACTACCGTCGCTTGTCACGGGAGCGGGGAGTATGCTTGTTGAGGAGTAGAACTCTGCGCCAGAGTGGGATCGCCGGAAGAAACGGAGGTAGATCCAAGATGCGAAGAAGCCGGACCATGTGAGAAGCATTGTGATTCGCGCACCGAGAATTCCAATGATGGTGTTGACGAGGAGGTACAGTGCCGGAAGATGCTTCACGCGCATTTTGATCACGCCACGGAATAGAATCACGGTGTGTTCTGGCACGAGCTGTTTAAGAGCAACCAGAAATCCAGACTGCAACGCGACAGAACCGCAGATGGTTACGAATCTAAACCAAATGCGTTAGTATCAAAGATCTCCGCTGGGATGATGGGGAAAAAACAAAACAAAACGCACTCTAGATTTGGGTTTTTGAAGATGAAGAATGCAATTGTGCAAGCGAGAAAGACGACAAAATTCGAGGTTATGCCAACGATTGCAAGAAACCGAAGAAGCTCTATCGAGCCCCACATGCGCTCACAGTACTTTGCACCATATCCCAGAGTCGCGAGCGCAATGAGAAGTGAAAAGAAGTTCTGCTCGACGTATGTCGCGGTGATGAACGTCCACGGGAACATAATTGAAGCACCAGGAACAACGGTAAGGTACGAGATATAGATTGATTTCATGTCGATAGCAGCAGTGCCTTGTTCAATCTGACGGCGTAGTGTGAAATACGCAGAGTACCGCAGAATCGCGACGACGGAAGATAGCACGATCGTAGCAGCAACGAGAGCCTTTGTGAGCGGTGGCAGATTGATGCGAGCAATGGTGACGCCCGCAGGCAGTGATAGGCCGACCATGATCTGTGTGGAGGGGTGGGGTCAATGCAATTGGCTTGGGATCGGGAAGGACGACGACGATGACGACAATTTCGCGACGGCGGCGGTTAAGGGCGCAGCAAGGCGGGGGCGCAGTGCAGCTGCCGGAGAAAATGATCTGCGCGCCAAGCAGCAGCAGCAAAGCAGACACGCGCAAGCGTCAAACAAAAAAAGACGCGCAGACACCTGAAACGGTCGCGATGGTGGGGAAGGTCGAGGTGGTGAAGAAGGGGAGGGAGGGGAGGGGCAGTTTACGGTCAGTACTATCAAAGAGTCGCCGACAGAGGCAGCCTCCACACGGCGCAGCCTTTTGTCGCTTGCACATCTGCACCGCGTTTTCCTCACTTGTGCACCACGTGACTTGCTCATCGATAAACCTTATTCGCGCCGCGCTCCTCCCGTTCCGGCGCTTTTTGCGTCTTTTCTCTCGTTCCTGCACGCATTTCCATTCAAGGTCGAGAAAACATCGTCTGAAAAGCTGCTTCTTTCTACGTTTTTGGTTCGTTGTCGTCTCACCGACTTTTGCGCTATCTGCTGGCAGCTGCACTTTGATTCCTCCTGAATATGCTGTCGCGGAGGCAGTGCTTCCAATGCGTCCGCTGAATCCGCACACTGCACTCTCACCACCACACCCCATCGATCTCTCAATCACCTCCACGATGTCAATCACCTCCAAGGAACTCAACTATCTGATCTGGCGGTATATGCAGGAGTCAGGTCTATCGCGCTCTTCGTTCACTTTCCAAGATGAGACCGAGGCAAACAAGCTCGACGGCGCGTACGCGGATGTTACTCCCGTAGGTCTTCTCGTCAATGTATTTCAAAAGGGACTGCAGTACATGGAACTCGAGTCCACGTTGGAACCGGATGGATCTGAGAAACCTGCTCAAGATCAGCATCTTTTCTCGTTGTTCTCAAGCGAGGTCATGAAGTCTATCGAGAACGCGGGAAAACCGTCTGACGACACCGACACAGGTCTGACGGATGCAACCACAGAGACCACGATCACCCCGGCTATCGAGCCTGCTCAAAAACAGGCTTCTATTGAACCACCAGAGTCCGCTCCTGCGCCGGCTCCGACTGAGCCGACAAAGAAAGCTGTAACTCCTGCGCCTGAAGTGCCTGCGCCCGAAATACCTGCGCCCGAAGTACCTTCACCTGAAGTTCACGCGCCTGAAGCTCCTACGCCTGAACCAATAGTCGTTGACGCTCCGGCGCCTGAAGCTTCAGCACCTGAAGTTGCTGCACCTGAACCAATAGCTGTGGACGCTCCAGCACCTGAAGTCCCCTCAGTGGTGAAAACGCCGACGCCAGCTCCACCAGAACCAAAGTTTGAACCACGCGACATTGAGATCACAGATGCGCCACCGTTGCCGGAATCAAAGAGCGCCCCGGAACCACCAACAAAACCACAGGCTACAGAAAGTAACACTACATCAAAGAAGCACTCACTAGATGAGTCATCCACGGTTAGATCACCGGTGCCACACGCATCACCGGCACCACTACAGCAAGTCAAAGATGAGACGGCGTCTACAAACCTGTCTCAGATTCAGAAGGAGCCAGATACGACCGAGGATGTTGGCGATCCAAAGCGTATGAAGCGAACGCATGTACGCGATGCGAGTGTTGCGACAGAATCGCTGTATGAGAAGCCGAAAGTTTTGGAACCGGCACCGAAAAGCGTGACGCCGGTTGTGCCAGAGAAGAGCGAAGTACCGCAGAATACTGCCGTTACAGACAGCAAGCGTGATGCTAGTCCAGAAGAGCCGAAACGGCAAAGGGAATTACGGATTGGCAAGTTTGTTGACGCGTGTCCTGCTTTTGAATGTGTGTGGAGTCCAGATGGAATGTTTGTTGCGATTGCGGCGAGTCGCGCGACTGTTCTTGTCTACAAAATTGACGAATCCACGTTGGAAATTTCGGAAGGCCGGACAGCAGATTACAGGATTACTTTGTCGTCAAGTACAGCGGAGCAGCCAGAGATTTGCGGGTTGGTTGCATCAGAAAAGTACATTGCAATCGGTACGTTTTCTGGTACCGTGTTTCTGTATGATATCACATCGTCGACGCCCACGACGACAATACTTTCTTCGACTGTACATTCCGCGCCAATACTATCGATGAAGTTTGCAAGTAGTAACGGAAAGTCACTACTCGTGACGATGGATTGTCTGCGCAAAACTGCAGTGTGGGATTGCTCAGGTACAGACTGGACGGCGCCGCTTGCGTGGTTGGTTCCCGACGAGGCATCAGTGAATGAAGTGATCGCGGTGAAGGATTCAGTTGGTGACCTAGCAGTGATTCAACCACGACGATCGGGCGCTCAGGCGCTTATTGCCACGACTTCGGGTGCAGATGGTGGAATCAATCTGTTTGACCTTGCAGCTATCACATCAGCGTCAAGTAGTACAGTCACGCCGATGCATAGACTTTTAGGGCACTCCAGCGTGGCTAATGTGTTGCGATACTTTGAGACGGATACAAATATGATTTTGATTTCTGGATCAGAAGATCATTGCATCCGCGTGTGGGACCTGCAAACTCGGCAAGCGGTGCGGGTGTTGGATGGACATCATACTGGAGTGTTTTCACTGCGTGTACTGACGACGACGATGACTTTGCCTTCTGGGTCGTCACAGCCAGTAACAGTGTTAGTATCTGGAGACATCGGTGGTCGGTTGCGGATATGGAATCTTGATACCGGTGTCCTTCTCGCCAAAATTGACTATAGCTATCCCATTTTTGCGTATGACGTCTCGTCTGCTGATGAGCCAACATCACCATTACAGCTTCTCACAGGCTCCAAAGACGGAGTACTACAAACCTGGGACATTGCGTCTGTATTGTCTGCGTCGAGCGGTAATGATGTTATTCGTGGAGATTCGATTCCACGAAAAGCACTAGCTTCGAGTCTCGGTGGAATCACAGCGATCACGACAGCATCGGTGGCGGTTGGAAGCAAGTTGACGAGTGGAGTTACGGTTATTGGTGCGCGGAAAGAAAGTTGTTTTGTACATTATGTGTAAAGATAAGAAAGGAACGGAAAATATAATATGGAATGGCAACTGCGTGTCTGTGTCTTCTATGTTGGAAGAGTTTTTTTGATCGTACGTGTGTGTCTTTGATTTTGTCGTCGTTGTTGTAATTGTATATTTGCTTGTAATATTAGCGCCTCTTTTTTTTTATTTTTGTTTTCAATTAATAGTTCTGGGTAAGGTAGCTTGAAATTGTGTATGTATAACGAGTGGATAGACTCTGCTGTTAATTTGTACGGAGCGGATCACCGGATCAGAAAGTGAAGCGACTCGGAGTCGGAGATGCTCGGAGTAGATTAATTAAGCGGGGTAGAATCAGCTCGTCTTGTCTCGCCGCCGCTTCGCCCCGGCCACCAACGTTCTCGCGATTCCTAAAACACAATCATCCGAATAACTCAACAGGAAACTCCGCGATTAAAAGAAGACAATAATAAAATGCACGGTGTTATCGATCACGTCGCGATATACGTGGACGACGTTGTGCGATCCAAGAACTTTTATCAGTCGTTTCTGCCGCTTGTCGGTGTTCCGGACTGCGAATACCACGGTACGTACATAATATGTACACAGCAATTCAGTACGATGTTGACGCGAATGAGAGAGGAGCTTAATTTAGTTTTCTTTGGTGACTTTTCGGATATCAAGGAATACGCATTCGTAATTCGAAAGTATTCACACACGACCACGGATGGGTTCAAGCGATTTTCGCACATTGCGTTCAGGGCAAAGTCGAAAGAAGACGTGGCAAAGGTATACGAGGCTGCGATTGCAAACGGGGGAACACCAAATGGAGAACCTGGATACCGTGAGCCGTATGGTAAGGATTACTACGCTGCGTTTTTCTTCGATCCGGATGGAAATAATGTGGAGGCGATTTACCGAGGATGAAGAGAGGGAGAGACGTGATGTGATTATAGTTTGAAACATAGGTTATTATGTGTTACAACAATGCTATCCTACTTCGCCGTGCGATCGCCAACATTTTTGAGGAGGGTATGGTGTTTGATGTGAGGGATGAGAGTGGTGAGAAGTTTACTTAGAGGTCTCGGCGATGTAGATCGACTTGAGCTCGTTGTACTTGTGGAAAGCGAGCGTGTTGACGTACTTGGTCCAGCCAAAGCTCGCTCGGATCGCAGCGCTGACCTGATCGGGCTTCTGCGCGGCGTCAAGGCCAACCCAGATACCCTGCTTCTTGTAGAACTCAGCAATGGGCTCTGTCTGAGCATGGTAGGTGTCTGTATAAGAGCAAGGTTAGCCGAGCTTCAATTGAGTTATAGTGAGAATAAAAACATACCCAGACGCTTCTTGAGCGCATCGACGTTGTCGTCGGATCGCTGGATCAGAGGCTCGCCGGTGATATCATCAGTCATGGGCTTCTTGGGCGGGTTGAACTCGGTGTGGTACGAGCGGCCAGAGGCGGGGTGGATGAGACGGCCGGTGATACGAGAGACAAGGAGGGAGTCGTCGATGACAAGCTCGATGGCCTTCTCGAGAGGCTCGTTGCGGGACTCGAGCATGCTGTTGAGCTTCTCGGCCTGGGGAACAGTTCGTGGGAAACCGTCAAGAATGAAACTGCAGAAGGTGTACGTCAGCACAGTGTACAAAACCATGAAAACTCAAATGCAATTGACATACCCGTTCTTGCAGGTGATGTTGTTCTCAAGCTCGTCCTTGATGATGTTCACCATGATGTCGTCGGAAACAAGACCACCACGGTCCATGATCTCCTTGGCCTGCTTGCCGAGCTCGGTGCCCTTGGTGACGTGCGAGCGGAGAATGTCGCCGGTTGACTGAGTGGAGTTAGCAGGTGGTCAATGAGCGGCAATTGAGTGAGGGTGGAGGGAGGACCTACCAGATGGCACGCCTGGAAGTATGAGCTCAGGACAGGAGCCTGGGTACCCTTGCCTGGAGGAAAATCACAATTAGCGCTGACCTCGTTTTCCGAGCATATGAACGTACCGGCACCGGGAGGGCCCATGAGAACGGTGCGGATGTGGGGAGTGGCCTCCTTGACGACAGCCTCGTCGTTTCCGGTGAAGACGGACTTGAGGACTGAGAACTTGGGCTCGTAGGTGACTTCCTGGACGAACTCCTTTTTGGGCATCATCGCAGCGAGCGAGAGCGCGGGCGCGAGGGAGGTGAAGGAGATCTTGTCTTCGGCCATTGCGGAGAGGTGGAGACGGGATTCGGCTATGGAGAAGGAGGAGGAAGAGGGGGAGGAGCAGGAGGAGGAGCGAAAAGTCGGGATTTAAAGAAAGCGCGTCTTCAGCCGGCGGCAGCGCGAACCAAAAACCCGACGCCGAACACCTGCAGTGCGGTATAGCACAAAAGCACAAAACACTCACTGCTGACACCTGCCAGTCCAAATGCCGCCGGTCCGGCCCTGGCGCTGATTGGCCCGGGAACACCCTCGCACAGCAAGCGCACCGAGACCGTCTCAGCAGTGCGTCGGCTCAGGCGGGCATTGTTAATTGCTACTCTCTCTACTGATTTGAACTGGAATTATTTTTTAAAAATGCTTTTTCGTAAAGAATACGGAGGGTGAAAAGTGCTCGAATGCACACAAAGAGCGCCAAGAGGCTATTGTTCTCTGATAGTACAAGTAGCTTACTTGGATGTAAACAGTAAGGGACTATTACCGTGCTTACAATTCCGGGGACTTGCTTGGACTGCGGTCGAACAAATCGAGAGCCCGACTGAGCTCCATCAGCGGCGCGTCCAGCATCAAACTACCAGATCTCATCGTCTCCATCCTTATTCTTTCCGTCTCTTTTGCTTCTCGGCATCGTGTAATCTCAGTGCGTGAATTGTTGCCACTGTCGATCCCGATCCATCCACCACAGCGCAGCTCATCCCGTCTCTGCGTCTCACATCCAGATCATCACCATCATCGTCTATCGCCCTACAACCCAGATCAAGCCCAATCGGCACAACCATGGCACCTGCTACCACGGATGCCATCACACAAACAAACGTGGCAGTAACCGTTGCTCCTTTGGTTCTGCTTTCGGTCGTCGATCACTACAACCGGACTGTCAAGGGCGCCAAGAAGCGCGTCGTCGGTGTCCTGCTCGGTCAGAACAATGGATCCACTGTGCGCGTGGCCAACAGTTTCGCAGGTATGTCCTCATAACATCGTTTTTTGGTGAACTGCTAGCTAATTCTTCTCAGTACCATTTGAGGAAGACGAGAAGAACCCATCAGTATGGTTTTTGGACCACAACTACGTCGAGTCGATGAACGACATGTTCAAGAAAGTCAACGCACGGGAAAAGCTGATCGGATGGTACCACACCGGTCCGCGACGAGTTTCCGCCGACTTGGAGATAAATAACCTGTTCAAGCGATACACGCCCAACCCGCTACTCGTCGTTGTTGATGTGCATCTCCAAAGCATCAACGTTCCCACAGACGCCTACTTCGCTGTTGAAGAGATCAAGGACGATGGTTCCACTACATCTCGGACATTTGTGCACACTCCATCACTGATAGAAGCGGAGGAGGCGGAGGAGATTGGTGTTGAGCATCTGCTACGGGATATCCGTGACGGCGCTGTCGGCACGCTGTCTACTCGTCTCACTCAGCAGCTGCAGTCGGTCAAAGGTCTGCACTACCGACTGAACGAGATCAGCTCATACCTTGCCAAGGTCATCAACGACGAGCTACCGATCAATCACACTATTCTCAACAAACTTCAGGATATGTTCAACCTGCTACCGAACCTGTCAACGCCGTCTGCCGAAGCAAAGGAGAAGGGTGGCGAGGCGACTAGCGAGCTGATGAAGGCGTTCACAGTCAAGACTAACGATGAGCTCATGACTGTTTATCTTAGCTCTCTCATCAGAGCTATCACTGCCTTCCACGATTTGATTGAGAACAAAGTCGAGCAGACCAACTAAGGTACATACACTGATTTTGGAGCACGGCGCTCTGGATATCCGGGTTTAAACATTCATTGATAGCATATTAAGTAACCATGTACTACTTATAAATCTGTTCATACTCTTTCTTTTCAAACTCTTCACTCTGTATTATATCCTTGTAAATCAAAACTGTTATGTCTACATATACACAGCTCCGTTGCCCGAATTGCAACGCGTCGAGGTCAGCTTACGCGCCGGCTGCGATTTTGAGCCCCACGCAAAACGGCCCGAAGCGTATACACGGGCGGCGCGTCCTCAAGGAACTCACGACGGTTCACACGATCAATCGCCGGGGCAAGCAATTGCAGGACAACTTTGTGCTTTGTCATTTTACTGTTTTCAGTGTAGGAGGATCTGACGAAAGTTGCAGCATGTCGATCGTTTCAAGTTAGTCTAGCACGCGTAACTACTTAATTGACTACCTCAGAGATCTCGACCTCCTTCTCTCCTTACTATCTTGAGCTTCAGAAAAAGTCGGGAGCATGCTGCGACGCGGCAACGCGAAACTGCCGGACTGGTCTGCGCGTTTCAAATCATCCAGGTACAGCTTTTTTTTATTTTCAGACTATGGTTTTGCTAATTGTCTCGTCGTACAGCACTGAGAAACGGCTTCCGTTCGCGGAATCCCCACTAGGTTCCCCTGGCGTACTACCCACGCCGCGCTCGGCGCGTCGATGGCGGAACCGGATACGCTTCAATGTTCTCACTTTTCGATTTTGGTTTTTGCTTCTGTTATTAGTCACCTTTCTCCGCATTGTCTATGTCAACCTGAGTGTCGATGAATCGCTTGTTGTGCGTACCGGTGGTGACTCGCGTGCTGCCAAGCGATTTGCAGCACTACCGCAAGACGCGCACGTCAAGTACTATGATCTGATAGAGTCACAGTCAACGACTATGGGATGGAAGAATCCAGAGTGTCAAGAACGCGTGCTGATTTGCATTCCTCTGCGTGACGCTGCTAAACATGTTGAGTTGATGTTTACGCATCTTCGTAATATCACATACCCACACTCTTTGCTCGACCTCGCGTTCTTGGTGTCTGACTCCACAGACGACACACTATCTTTACTACTTAAGCATTTGACATTACTACAAGACGACAAAGATCCCGAACAACACTACAACATCGTCGAAATCTACGAAAAGGACTTTGGCCAGATTGTCGGCCAAGGGTTTTCCGACCGGCACAGTTTTGCTGCGCAGGGACCCCGTCGGAAACTCATGGGTCGCGCTCGAAATTGGCTTGTTTCAGCTGCACTGAAGCCAGAGCATAGCTGGGTATATTGGCGTGATGCAGATATTGAAACGTCGCCTGGGTCGATTCTCGAGGATATGATGGGACATCGAGCCGACGTTATCGTGCCCAATGTGTGGCGTCCGCTTCCAGAATGGCTCGGTGGTACCGACCGTGAGCAACCGTATGATTTGAATGCATGGCAAGAAAGCGAATCAGCTTTGGAACTAGCCAAGACGCTTCCTGACGACGCTGTCATTGTCGAGGGATACGCAGAGTACGCAACATGGCGTCCACATCTTGCATATGCGCGAACCGCAGGTGGTGATCCTGATGCGAATGAGCATGATGAGGTTGAACTTGATGGTGTTGGTGGCGTTTCGCTATTGGTTAAAGCGGAGTTGTTCCGCGCTGGTGTGAATTTCCCTGGATTTGCCTTTTTGAATCATGCGGAAACAGAGGGAATGGGTAAAATGGCAAGGAGAATGGGGTATAGAGTCATTGGATTGCCTAACTATGTGGTCTGGCATATTTTTGAGGCGAGTTGGGATGATGTCAAGAAGGATAAAAAAGGACGGGTTGGAAGACCTGGAAGGCATCCAAAAAAACAACAACCGAAGGAAGAGGAGGAAGAGGAGTTTAGAATTCCAGAAGTGCCGGCTGAAGAGCAACAGGAACTGCAGATTCCCGATGTATCTGAGGTCGTCGAGGGCACTGGTGCAGATCAGGATGGAGAAAAGGCTTGAAAGGCTGCAGAGCATTTATAGATTTAATACATGCGCAGCATCTTGTGCGAAGACACAAGCTTACGACGTTACGAAGACTTGATGCATGAAAAGAATACACTGTTACTAGCATTGCAGACATAAGCAAACCTAATCCCAAATACATACATACGTAACATACAATCATACAAAGGAACCGACCAAAACATCCACCAAGAAATGCAACATTTTTTTATATACATTAACTATCCGTAATTGCAAAATCCGTGACATGACATGCGTGTTCTCTTATAACAGCTGAAGATCGTAATACTGCGTCAAACGTGTTAGTATCATTTCGATATGTTTCGTAAATCGATGCACATGACTTACAACATAGTTTGAAGTGTTAAACGTATCCGACGGTGGTGGCGGCGGGGGTCTTCTCGACGATGGCGACGACCCTAATGAACTTGCAAGTTCTTCCATTCCATGTGTAAAAGCCGGACTAGTCGACGCACGTAGCGTCTGCATACTTCCCGCACTTCCGACAAAGAAATTTTCAGGTGTCGGACTTTCAGACATAAACGGAACAGCGACCGCAGGACGATCTATGAATCTATTTCGGATTGTCTTGAAAAACTCACGTAGCTCAAACGGCTTGTTTTGAATAAATTCAATTGCTTCGCGGCGAACTTCTTCAGGATCTGCAAACGACGGCTGTGTCGTCGCGCCGCTTCCTCCCGCAAACTTCGACCCAGTCGAGGTAACGCTAGACTTACTTCCAGCTAACGGATTACGCACAATCAGAAACTCGCCTGTATCAGGAATGATTTCAGCAAGCGTCGCGCCTGACTTATGCACGTACTGCGAGTACCGAAAGTGCGGTTTACCCCAAGAGTAAACAATCTCGATATCCGGAACAGCGTCAGTTAGAGCGCTTGCGGCGTCAGTGTCAAGAACATAGTCAAGCTTCAAGAGAGCTTGTTTGTGGTAGAAAAACTTGTCCGACATCACCGAGTCGGAAGACTCCGCTGGGTCAGTCGCGTGAGGAGGATCCACGGCAAACTTTATACGTGTGACGGACATGAATGGATCAATATCAGCCAATGCAATCGCCTCGGTCACCGGAACTTCAACAAGTCTCAATCCTGATCTGTCGCAGGATCTAGTCCACGACGCAATCGTGTCCTCGATAAATTTCGGAGTCGTGTTCAACCACTCAAGAAGAACATGATAACATGACTCGGGATTGTGAAGTCTATCATAATGCAACGTAACTAACTCGCGACGATATGATCTGCGTCGAGGATCCACATCAATTTTAATTGACGTACTTAGCTCAACGCGAGGCCGTGTGTTCGACGCCACGTTTCCAAACTTCTGAGACCGTCTACCGTGTTCCGAGTCGTCAAGCGACATGGTCGAGTCCGCCAAGTCGCTTTCTGATTCAGTAGTGCTGGTTGACGACAGAACAGAACTCGTTGACGTCGATCTCGACGGAAATCTCACCACAGGACTTTGACTCCCATTGTTCTGATTGCCTGTGGGTATAGTCATCGCAGATACGCTCGCAGTACCGCTCGCATTGGTAGAACAGTCTCCTGCTGCTGATCCAGGTGCAGAAGAGTTTCCAGAAACAGACACTGAACCTGGAGACTTGTTGCTACTGTTTGAAGTAGAGGCAGGTGTAACTGGAGTCGCGGGCTGACTTGCCCACGTCGATGAAGACCGGATAGACGAAAACCACCCAGACCGCGCTGGTGGAACGGGAGTCATATTGTATTCTGGATCCAGCTGGTAAAAGTAATGACCATCAAGAAACGTATGTCGGTGCTCGACATGATGAAACAGATTTCTAGCCATCAACTCGTTTCCGTACTCAACTGCTTCCTTGTTTGTCTGGATATCTTTAAAGTTCTCAAGCAACCAAGCAACGAATTCCGAACCAACAAAACAGTGCTGATGAAGTTTCCAGTGCCATCTGCGATCCACAAACTTGATCCCGCGCTCACCTTGCATTTCCTGCGCAAGACTCGAGATTTTGATCGATTGGTCAAACCGCTCTGATGCTTTCATGAACAGTAAATCTCGCTTTCGCGTATTCTCGTCCTCGCTAGCGTTCTGTACAATCTGAGTGATAAACGCGGATAAGTCTCCAGTGTAAAATTTCAGCTCTGGTGGTATTTCCTTGGTCTTCCGCTCCCTCTGCCGTTGTCTCTCTTCATCCGTAAGGTACCGTGCCCGGTAAAACGTCTCGTTTAGCTTTCGCAGGCCATCAAGCCGGATCTCCTCTGGACTCATGTCGTCCACCGAATTTTTAATCGGTCGAAGCTGCATATTTTGCAGCTTACTACTTTGTAACTCAGTTGGAATGAGCACGAACCGTGTGCGGTAGAACCGCGTAGGATCAGATGACGACGGCTCGGCGCCAGCCAAGTAGGTGTCGAAGCGCTGCCATGCTTGATCGTGCCAAACCGACCCGGGAAATCGGATACTTCGCATTTTAAACTCAGAGTCATATCGTGTCCGTACTAATGGTCTGTAAATCACGTCTTGCTCGAGACTTGGGTTTTGATTTTTGCGAACAAAGACTTGAACCAGGATTGTGTTGTCTGGTTTGCATGCAAGTCGATGAATCTGCATTCCTGTCGACAAATACACGCGCACGTCTTCACAATCTGTCGGGATTTCCTGAACGATTCGACGTGGCTGCGGACTCATCGTACTTTTACTTTCCACATACTGCACAATCGAACCCACGACAATCTGGAACCCCATGCCGACTCGGTAGGATACCATTGCTTGCAGTGCCATGGACATGTTGCAGCAATCAATAGGATTCTCTGATTTGATGTTTGCAACGCTCACATCGTACGACTGTTCAGAGTAATTTTCGTAAAACTCAGCTGGTGCAGGGAACACTTCGGTGGTGATAGGCAACGACGCCGGCGAGATAATCGACTTCCACTTCACAGATCTGCCAGCAGACTTGCGCGGATAGATATGTTTCCAGTTCCCGTGAAGCACGGATTTGAGTTTTTCATCTTTTGTGGGATTCGAGGGATTGATGATTGTTGTCCAAAGAGGATTGTCATCACGAAACTTGCGACCGGATCTTCGTAACTCGTCGGAATGCCGTCTATCAGACCCTGATATAGCTCGCGACATCGTCGCTTCGTCGTATTCGTCCATAAATCCCAGAACTTCAACACTATTCATAGGAGGAAGGTACTCGATACTAATTGCACTGAGCTCGTTTTCCATGATGCCCGTCATTTGAATTTCGTAAATCCGGCACCGTGGTACCCATTGATGTGAAGCTGTGTCCGGTCCTGTAGATTTCCAGAATGAAACATCAATCCAGTGAGGCATACAATGAATAATGTTTGAATACGCGTCTCTATATCTGAACAGCGGAACAGCATGCAGCGGCATCCGTGTAAGACACATGAGATCCACACTCAGTCCAGCCGCCATTAAATTCTGAGTAGTACGCTGTAATAAATCTGCCTCGACATCAAACAATCCGGAACCTGGCGATACAACAACTGTTTGAAGATTTCCTCGCTGACTGTCATCCGTCACCAGATCTTGTGAAGCCTGTGTTGCGGCAAAGTTGATGGCCTCCAGAATATTTCCTTTGATTGCAGAGCAAATGTTGCCTGACAGCTCCATTCTTCCGTTTTCCATCTTTCGCTCAAGCACATTTTGCCGGAATTCGGCAAATTCCTTGCGTAGTACAGACATTATCTCTGCCCAATCAGACACTTTCATGCCGTCAACCACAATTCGAAAGTGATCTCTCACATTACGGCTTCGGACTCCGTGCGCAAGATTCGTTGCAGCAGTGTTGAGATCAACGCTTGTGAACATGACAACTGAGACCAGATGGTGAGCATCCGCTTCACGCCACTGTCGAAATAGTTCTGGCAGGTATGAGTTGATCACTTTATGAAGATAGCTCTCACCCGTCTCGTCAAAAAACCACATTTCCTTGGACATTTGCAAAAAAATCAAGTACTTTACTGACTGTGATCGAAATACGGCTCGAGTGTTTGGTCCGACAAATGCTAGTTTCACGCGTTTTCCCTTTCTGTGAATCGAACTAATATTGAGCTTGAACGAATTCAGAAAGTTCACTTCTTGACCATCTGCAATGGACTTTCCACTCAGAGTCTGGGGTATCCTCCACATATCACATCGAGTGAGATACGTATCCTTTGTGTAGAATGTGAGAAGATCCGCTTCGACATCTTTACGATCGACTACTCTAACTGTGACACTCGTAGATCCGCGATAGTTTGCAACTCTTGATCCCTGACCCGAAAGCACTGACATTTGCAATGGAACCTGCAGGGTTGTTAACAATCATCAAATCATAAGCGATTGCAGGGAGAAATGACCTCGTACATTCGGGGTTGAAACTTTGCGTTTGATCTCCGGTGGATAGAACTTCAATGAGAAGATCTCCAAGATTTCACCATCATTTCCAAGAACCTCGCAAACGTCGCCCTCTTGTGCGCCTGGCAAAAGCTGTTCTTCGATAACAATTGGCTCGGCTAGCATCCGCTCGTCGTGTAGCCGGAAAGTGACTTGAGCTTCTGGCCCTTTGACATGTCTCCGACTCCTCCTTATGTTGCCATGTGACGTGACTCCAGCCTCGCCGGTCACGGTCGCCAGACCTTGATCTGCTGTCTCCTCCGCTCTCTGTGGATCTAGATTTCCGCTTCCAAATGCCATTTGCCGATCTGAGTTTGCTCCTGTCAGCGCTTTAAATAAAGGTGACGAAGTGCCTCGGATGGAGTAAGAGGACACGGTGCGCCCAAGGCACTACTGTAGTGACCTCGCGCGCGATCTGCAGTGCAAACAGACAAACTGCTCAAGTATAAAATCCTGAATTTAATAATTGAACACCTATAGAAGTCAAGAATAATTGCACTGGTAACTTATACAATGCGTGGAAGCTCCATATATTATTACAGGGCGCACAAGTCGGTACTCGGGCCTGGGAGTTTTTGCAAGTTCAACGTGTGGAATTTCAAAAATTGGGACGTGGGGATGCAAGACTCACACGCGCAATCCCACAAGGCACCATAAAGAGGGTACTTGGCAATCCTACTTTCCTGATACAGTATTTAGAGCCCAAAAACCAATGGCATGGCACTTTTATGGCATTTCAGATTACTTAAAAGGCAAAAGAAATTATATGACTATCTGGTCTGCATGACCCGAAAGCAGATGCGTGACCGGAGAACTGCGAGAAAGCGCTCCGCCCTTTCGGGCGACGCGCCCACGGCAAGGGAATGGTTGATCTCGCTTATGCCTGGCGTGTGTTTCCGGGATTTCCAGCACGGCAACTGTACCTTCGTACAACTTTCGCAGGTCAAAGGCATCCACTTCCGCGTTTGAGCCAAACAATTGTAGTGCTGCCTTCCCAAACTCCTCGAGCTCTTGCACCGTCATGTGCTCACTCGCGCTCCCCATCGTTCTCTCCTGCAGCGTCTGCTATTGTGCCGGTGTCAGCACACGTTCTCGAATGCCATCCAATAGTGCCCTGAACCACGGCCTGCCCTGGATCCTCTTGAGTCCTCGTTTTGCCTACATACTGTACTCGAGATTGCTCAACCAAAGCAGGGTTAGGGCGTTTGGCTCACTTTTTGGACTTTACAAATGCATAAACTGTTTAAATTTCAACAATTGGTTCGATGGTCTAGTCGGTTATGGCATCTGCTTAACACGCAGAACGTCCCCAGTTCGATCCTGGGTCGAATCAGTTTTTTTTTTGCAAGTTTGCCTAGCATTGAGCCGCACAAGACAGACAGGGTAAGTATGTGACAGGCCGGTCTAGACCGTGACCATTTGGTTTGGCAAGCAGAAAATTAACTAAGGTTGGGCGATCACGGTTACCCGGATTTAAGACCCAATTTTGCGGGATGCGCAGCCTATGGCGACTCGCCGCAGACTGCAGCTCCACGTTAATCGATCGCAGTGGGCGATATATAAGGCCGAACAGAACGTGTGTCGCCGCGTCGCACGAGCAGCGGAGCGTCTTTTCTTTGGGCCTCAGAGCCGTGAAATGTTTTGCATGCGATCGTAGTCACGCAGGCCCGCAGCATATGGCTCTGGCAATTAATAACCATAAAAATATGACGCAGCTTCCAGTAGTGCAGTGCATATGAGACCTCTACAAGGCGTCTGGGTTAGGGCAATCGTCCAATAGGAGCGCGTGCTTCACGCGCAGAAAATTTTTTTCGCGGTTACGCGGGGGCAAATACCGATTCGAGTGGACGCGAATGAGTAATGCGCACCGATAACCGCTCGTATAATTTGCCTCGTCTTCCCGGCTCATCCCCATTCTCACCTCGTCTCCATCCCATCGACATCTCTTTATCTACTTCTCACACAGTAGATACCCCCAAGACTCTTCAACAATGCCACCATCCACTACCGGTATGTCATTGTGCCAATGCTTTCTTGCACTAGAAGAAATTTGTTACTAACACGCATCCAGACGGAGCCTTCCAGGCCGTTACCGAGGGCGTCCCCAAGCCCACCAACCCCTACGGATCCAACCCCTCCGACTTCCTCTCCAATGTCTCCCGCTTCCAACTGATCGAGTCTACTCTTCGTGAGGGTGAGCAGTTCGCCAACGCTTTCTTTAGCAGGGAGAAGAAGATTGAGATTGCCAAGGCCCTTGATGACTTTGGTGTCGACTACATTGAGCTCACCTCGCCCGCTGCCTCGGAGCAGAGCAGACTCGACTGCGAGGCCATCTGCAAGCTCGGCCTTAAGTCTAAGATCCTCACCCACATTCGATGCCACATGGACGATGCCCGTATCGCTGTCCAGACTGGTGTTGACGGTGTCGACGTCGTTATCGGCACCTCCCAGTTCCTCCGTGAGTACTCTCACGGCAAGGACATGAACTACATTGCCAAGTCGGCCATTGAGGTCATTGAGTTCGTCAAGTCGCACGGCATTGAGATCCGATTCTCGTCTGAGGACTCTTTCCGCTCTGACTTAGTCGATCTTCTCAACATCTACCGCACCGTGGACAAGATTGGTGTCAACCGTGTTGGTATTGCCGATACTGTCGGCTGCGCTAACCCCCGCCAGGTCTACGACCTTGTTCGCACCCTCAAGTCGGTTGTCTCGTGTGACATTGAGTGCCACTTCCACAACGACACTGGTTGCGCCATTGCCAACGCTTACACTGCTCTTGAGGCTGGCGCTACCTTCATTGATGTCTCCGTTCTTGGTATTGGTGAGCGTAACGGTATCACCTCGCTCGGTGGTCTCATGGCTCGCATGATTGCTGCCGACCGCGACTACGTCCTCTCCAAGTACAAGCTTCACAAGCTCCGTGACCTCGAGAACCTCGTTGCTGAGGCTGTTGAGATCAACATTCCCTTCAACAACCCAATTACTGGTTTCTGCGCTTTCACCCACAAGGCCGGTATCCACGCCAAGGCTATCCTTGCCAACCCCTCGACCTACGAGATTCTCGACCCTGCTGACTTTGGTCTCACTCGTTACATTCACTTCGCCAACCGCCTGACCGGCTGGAACGCCATCAAGTCGCGTGTTGACCAGCTCAACCTTGCCCTCACTGATGCTCAGTGCAAGGAGGTCACTGCCAAGATCAAGGCTCTTGGTGACATCCGGCCACTCAACATTGACGACGTCGACTCTATCATCCGCCAGTTCCACGCTGACCAGAACACTGACATTGCTGAGGCTGTCTCTGCTTAAACGAGCTTCGTTCTTTAGTGTAATATGTTACTGTTTTGCGTTGTGGGTATGTGGACTAAATTTTTTTGTTTCACTTTAAAAGGTTGGGAGTTAATTAGATTTGTTTTGTTTGTCTTGTGCATTTGTACTGCTACGAAGTATGTACAGCTAGACGGGAAGAAGTTTTCATAAATATTTTTGGTACATATGATGTGTCCGGCATGCGTCGTTTGTCTCTAAAATGAAAATTATCCATGATCTTTATTGAAATTTGTAGATGCTTGCTTGTGTTTGGAATTTGGATCGAATTCGTTGCTCAGTATAGAAAGTACGGCGCGGTATATTGGCATAAACGGCGCGTAGTTTTGGCTCTCTGTAAATGAGATCGCGTGTCAGAATTCCCAACGCAGCGCGGTTCAATTTGGGAGTTATGTATGTAGCTCACGCGCCGTACGTAAGTATCGGGCTATGTTCGGTTGCTCGAATTACACCGAAAAATCGGCCCAAATAACCAAAATAGCCTCGATTGTAATCGTCATTCGCAACACGAGTATCGCGCACATATATTCAGTTGTTGTTTACATCGCATCGTTGGCTTCGATTGTTGCATTTTATATTATTGAGGAGTGGAAGCTACACTTCTGGGTTCTCTGCTTTGCGGCTTGACGTGAGCTCGTTGAGGTTACGCAACAGTAAAGATAATCCAAGACTGGATCACTTCTCAAGTGTGAGATTGTATTTTATGACGCAACGGCCATATGTTTTCAGCTTGTATGTTGATTGAAGCTTGTTTTCCATGTCTTTTGATCAAGTACTAACGCATCTAGACGCATCGAAATTTAACCCGGCTGGGCAACCATCGCGTGAGGCGGAGAGCGAATCATCGTCGCCGCGGGAGACCTACTCTCGTTCGGAATCCGCGGCCTCTCCAGTTCAAACCTCTCCACAATCCTTGCAAAGCTCTCACGATTCAAGTGCACGGAAAGGATCGAGCTTTTCAGCGCGGACTTTTCATAGCGCGTTAGAATCGCCCGCGGACACGGATTCCCCTGGTCTTGCGTCCCCGCCATCCGATAATCCCCGATCAATCTATACTCCTCGGCGATCATGGGCTGTTGGTGGATTTGGCGGTCCCAGCAATCTTTCTGTAGCTGCAGGACGTGCAGATGCCATGCGAAGTAGCCGTGGTTTCCGTGGGCAAGGTTTCGCTGAGCAGGACGAAGATGATGAGCGTGAAGAGATCGCAGCTATTGGCGCAGATGATCAGCAGCCGCCTCGCCAGACTCAACAACCTTCTCGCCAACAGTCATATCTTCAAAGCTTCAATTCAAGTCGATTTTTTTCAGGTCGCCGACGCATGCTGTCTCAAAGCGCTCAACAACCGGGTGCAAATAGCATTATTGGAGCTACGAACACGGGGCATAATCTTAGTGCAAGTAGCAGGATTAATATGAACGATGGGTATGACTACGGAAACGACGACGAGGGAGATGATGCTATGCTAGGAACCTACACTGGCCATTTGTACGGCGCGGAATCAGCCATCAGAAGCAGCTGGAAGCCTTCTGGCGAGGAAGAGGAAGCTGACGAAGAGACCGCGGTTACTGCCCCATCCGCTTCTTCCACAGTTGATGAAGAAGAAGCCGGAGACTCACAAGTGCTGTCTTCCAAAAACTCACTTGAGAGTGTTCGACTTGACAGTGTGATTGCACGATCGCGCCACAGCTCCCCTCCACCCGCACGCCTGAAATTCAATGATCATCCATTTCCACGAAACATGACTACTGCAACTATGGCAGCTGGAAATGCGCGTCGAATTGTATACTTCGATGAGTCAGAAGAAATCAATAGCGATCCAAAATCTTCAGATGCATATGAGCCTGGGCAACAATCGGATGGCGTTGCCAACAAGCACATTCGCCTTGACGTGAAAATACCGAAAGATTTGCCTGACAATGATTTTAACACTAATGCTCCGCAAATTTCTACTGAAGGACTGCGACGGTCGGACGCCGGCGCCCGGCCGTTAATGAATGGCAGATATATTCCGCCGCGATTGGATAATATGATGGACGACAAGAGCAACCAGGATTTGTTTTGGTCCAATACATACGTCATTATGATGTGTTCGCTTCTTGCGACTTCGACTATGGTGTGGCTTGAAACAGAGGTCACGAGCTCTATATCGCTTGTTGATAGCATTTACACTGCTATACACGGATCGACAAGGACTCTTGTTCTTGATATGTTTTTGGCAATCGGAGTTTCAATCATGTGGTTCATTCTTCTTCGATCTTGCGTGCGCCCTCTGCTATCTGGTATCATTATTTGCGTGCCAGTGTTCCTTCTTGGGTTGTCTTTCTATCCTTTGATCATGTCGTACCGCGACAGCTGGGGAGGCTATACGACTCAGGACAAGGCCATGCGGTGGACCAGTATGATTCCTGCTCTCTGCGCCGTTTTATGGATCTTAATTGCAATCCGAACTCGAAATGCTTTGGGTCGTGCGATCGGAATCGTTCAGTTGGCGTGCAGGATTCTTGGTGAAAATCGCGGACTCGTAGCTCTTAGTTTGGCTTCGCTTACTGCTTTTCTTGCATTCAGCTGGATTTGGTTCGGGATGTTTGCACGCGTTTTTCTTTTCGGAAAGTTAGCTTCTGGTGGCACTGGCGTTTCTGTCTGGATTCTTGATCGGTACTCTTGGGTACTTGGTGCGTGGTATGTTATTATGTATCTGTGGACTCTAGGTATCATCTCCGGGTTGCAAAGATCCACAACGTCTTTGACAGTGTGTCAGTGGTACTTTTATCGTGAAGTGGTGCAGCAGCAGTCGACTATGGCTGTGGTGAGATCTTCCTTGGGACTCAGCAGTGTCAAATTTTCTGGCTCAATCTGCTTCTTTGCGTTTTTATCTCTTCTCATGCGTCTTCCTTTGGTACTTCTTCCTCGCAGCATGGTCACAATTTTCCAGTCTTTTATGTACAGCGTCGTCCCTGGTCCAATTTCAGCATTGACAAACCCTCTTACATTGACATACTCCAGTGTCACTATCCAGTCGCTTATTCCAGCTTCACGTGGAATTGTTAACTTGCGATTCCTGGACCTTGGCGCAGACAAATCGTTCAATGATACCTGGTCCGCGTATCGTCTTGCCAAGATGCTTCTGTCTGCTGCTCGTGCTTTGACTGCACTGACTCTTGGTTTTGGTGCTTGGATTCACGCTGCGCAGGACGTCAACGGAGGAAGTTTGTACGGTTATGTTGTCGGTCTCATGGGTGGAGCACTTGGCTGGGTTGTGCTTGGCGCAACAGAGGGCAATTTGTCGATGATTGTCGACGCTTCTTTTGTTTGCTTTGCCATTGATCAGGCAGGTGCTGCCGCTGACCACGAGCCTACGCACTGTATCGAGGCTGACCGTTTATTTGGCGGAGTTGTGCGTCCGTCGTCGGAGTAATCTTGCTACATAACTGAACCGTTTTGAGCTGCGCCTGTGTGCATTGCGCTGCGATCTCGTTTGATTTTTTTTTTTGGTCTTTGTATTTTTTTATTGTACGTGCTATTCACTTTGCACAAGAGTTTTATTATTGTCATCCAAGTTTTGCATTTTTATTTTTAATCATTGGATGTTTGCTTGGATCGGGGTACGGATACGGATGGAGTAGGGTCGGTCGTTATGGATGTATTTTGTTTTCGTCGATTTCGTTTATTACAATCTTGTATTTCTTATTGTTTTCCTTTTTAGAACTTCGTTTTTCAATGCCATAACAAAGTAATTTAGTTTTATTCCATTGTCTACTATGTGTAACTTCTTGTAGATTCAAATCGCCTAGTCATTTATTGGCCTTCTCGAGGCATTTTTTAAACACAATGTAACTCATTTTTATCGGTCTCCGAGGATTTCAAATGCTTAACGTACACAACCTCCTTCTACTATTAACAAAGCGCATCTTTAAAATGCCAACGCACGATAAAATTAAAGTGGAAACAATCCAGACTCCTGAACACATGTAGCATGATACACTTTTCCCGAACTCTCGTTTCTCACTGCGTTCATCCACACCCAATCCTCGACATCACCGTTCCACTCGCTTTTAAACTTCTCACGACATATGGGACATGCAGCACCTCCTGGTGTTATCGCGTTGTCTTTTGGCGTCAAAATGTATCGCTTTGAAACATCTTCCTTTTTCCGACCAGTAGATCCTGCGGGACGTTCACCGTTTTCATCGTTATCCGACTCTCCGTCACTTGCGTCTCCATTACGGTTTCCATTAGGATCGGAGTCAGCGAGAGAGTCAAGAGGATCCACAAAGTTGATCCACGCGTCTTCGTCCATATACCAACTTCGACTTTGACCCCATTGATCCTCACGCAGTCGCTTGTTAACACGGAAGTGCCAGTCAAGATGAGCATTGCGTAACTTCCGGTCTCGCTCAGTATCAGCAAAACGGCGACCACAGGTGCTGCATTGCAAAGGCATGTCGCTGTACAGAAGACTGACTAGATCTATTCGTGCACTACACAGATATTATGTTAGTATAGTTTTGACAACTGTTCAATGAAAATACACACTTTTGTAGAAACTTATCAGAAAGCTCAACGTCCGGACCCATCAGTTTCACCAGAGGACTTATCTCAAGAGACTGCGAAGTTGAGCCTTGAAGTCCAGAAATGAGACCCGCATTCATCAGAGAAGATAGTAATGCAGATGCATCGGGAGCAGTCGAGTTCACATTAGAACCAATGCTACTACCAAGAAGTGCTTGCTGAAGCTGATCCAACAAGTTATTGGATGGCGGTGCCTGCTGTACTGGTTGTGGAATTGGCGCCGATTGCACCGGCGGAGGAGGCAAACTACCAAGGAGACCTGAGGAACCAAGTGCCTGTGCCACGGAGGCAAACAGATCTGGCTGTATACCATTTGTTGATGGCGGAGGTGGAGTCGGCGTTATACCGGGTGTTTGTCCAAAGAGTGGAAGTGATGCTAGCGCTGCTGGTACTGTAGGTGGTGTGCTCACGGTGACTGGATTTGATACCGCTGGCGGTGGAGTCCAAACTGGTGCTTGGTCAATGATTGGCGACTCATATGCCGCTCGTTTGGGCCTTGGACTTTGTGGCAAAGGGTCTGCCTTCCGCTTTACACTTTGGTGCTGCTGAAGATCCGTTGATAGCACGTCCAGTTTATCCTTTATGACCTTAAGCTGAGGTACCGGCAAGCGTGACGTCGCAACAATCTTGTGTAGTTTTGTCAATGCGTCAAGCTGTTTTTCTCCGTCTGGATTCGAAGGATCATTGCGAATCTTCTCTTCTGTGAGTCGAATAAGATGCGACATCTCAGTCAACAGAGACTCCGCAGTGATTGCTCCACCATTGGCGACTTTGGAAGCAACCGGAGGAACTTGAGGAGGAGGAGTAGGGGTATTTCTATGTGAATTTGGCTGGTCGAGATCACGAATCGTCATTCGTGCTTTTGCAAGATAATTTTCAATTCGTCGCAGAGGTTCACTTGAGAATAGACTTTGTCCGGTAGTCGGAGCCGGTTGCTTCCAAGTAAGAAAAAGCTCGTACATTTTCTTTCGAATATGGTCGTTCACAAGTGTGAACGCATCTGTAAACGTCCGGTAAAGGTTCCGGCCGAAAAAAAGAGTGTAAGGACTACCGACGTTCTTGCATATTGAGTCAAGAAGATACAACGCGGGCAATTTACTTGACGGGGCACACTTTAACAGATAGTCATTAGCATATGTAAAGAAGGGTGCATATAGCACAGTGCTCCTGAGTATCGTCCTGCTTCTTCTGATCCTGCGCCCGTCGTGCGTAAGATTAGAAGCTCAACCAACATACGGATAAAGAAATAACTTGGCCGGTGTTTCTATTCAATGAAGTCCAGTAGCACTATCAGCCATTATTCACATGCTGTTTGCATTGATCCGCTTTAATATCCATTACCTGTCAAAATGCTCCTGTAGTCTTCTAATATTCTAGATCGATTACAGAACAAGACTACGGGATCAGAAACAACTATTGGCCTCTAGTGCTACTGGCGCTCCATGGAACTACAACAACCAAGCTAGGACACAAAGTTTGTTGGTTGTTAACATATTTTTCTTCTTTCTGCGTTCATCCACTTGATTCAGCAAAAAAAGAACAATTTTTTTTTACAAATAGTATGATGCAAACAGAACAAAACAGTACTTCTCAAACACCAGAACAGAAAGCTACTACTTGCATCAACGCAAGCGGGCGCAGTCTCAATAAAAGCAGGACGATAGACATTGGAACAACCGAGCAATCTGCGAATGAATCAGCTTGGGCATAAAACTTACTTTAGCAATGTGATCCTCAATCGCACGCGAAATCACTTCAGCAGCTTGAATGTTTTCTTGAGCAATAACAGTGAGGTTTGTGATGATTGGCCGGGAATTGAACGTCAGCTCTTCCAGCGAAACAACATAGTCTTGCCGTATCGCTTCAAGTTCTGATCTGCCGTCCAAAGCCATGAGTTGGGTAGAGTGAATGCCTTAAATGCAATGCTCTTTTTTATAAAACAAATATTCCGATGAAGAGCTGTAAGCTCAGAGGTATTTCAAAAAAGTTTGTGTCCTGATGGCGAAAAGATGTTACCGATCCTGTCGAACTTCACGAGACCATTCCAATTGTTTCGAGCAAAATTGAACACAATCGCAATCCCAAAAGCGAAAAACTCCACCAAGATGCAAAATTCAAAACGCCAAACAAACAGGTAATCAGTAGAAAAGAGATAATTTGCTGATTACCGCAAACTGGGATGGCAGCCTGTACAATTGTCGACTATCGTTGACACTATCCTGTGAATGCAAGAAGTAGAAAACCAGCACATTTTAGTTGTGGCGCTTGCATGATCAGGGTGACCCGAGTCTTTGAGGGCAGGGGTTACCACAACTATAATTGCCATTATACGGAGCGGCGCTGATTTGGGTCACATGACTGATTTGATCGGCTCTAATGACATCATCAAGCTTGAGCCGCAATGTAAGTCCGCAGCTCGCACATCAATCTAGCGAGAACTGCGGAGATCCACAGTTAGCTGTAACTATCGAGGTACCGAACAGTCGAGATCGAAGCGAAGAAATGATTGGCGACGGTTTTGTCCTGCTTTGGCTCTTTATGAACACATTTCGCGTCGCGCCACGCGTCGGGGTCTCACGTCTCACAGCCGACAGCTTCCCCAGGTTAAACGTGCGCTCCCTATATATATGAGCAGACTGTCGACGGTCTCCCGCCCACTTCCCCAAACTTTCATCGCGCTTCCAGCTCTAAGAGCAATTCTCAACCATGGCGCAACCAGCAAGTGTACCAGAACCACCAGCACCCACAACTTCAGCTGTGCTCAAGGATAGGTCCAATGTCCCGCTCCTTCAAAAAGTTGCCAAGGACAGGCACAAGGTTGCCATAGAAAGCTATGAAAATACAGATTTCGTCCAGGGCATACCTACGAACCGCGTTTGGATGCTGGTTCGTCGCTTTGGCAAGGTAAGTTTTCCAGGACAAGCTTGTAAAAGTTGTTTATCTCATGCTTACTTCATGATCACAGCAAATAGAACATGTGCGATCATCAAATAATCCGCCTCCCGGAGGTCTTGATTTAGCCATTGCGGATGAAGAAGAGTTCCGGTCACCAGACAAATTGCGACTGACCGTTGAACGACTCTACATGACGGTTGCGATAGGATGTTTGGCATGTTATAGACACATATCGCGATTGAGATCATGGAAAGAAAAGGAGCGAACTGCAGCGTTCCTAGCGGTATGTCTCAGATCTGCGTTGCATGAAAACATTCTTGGATTCTAACTGTTTAGGCCTACTCACTTGCATGGCTTTTTGATATGACTGTTGACCTTTTTCTATTGACTTTTGCCGTTCTCATCACCGTACCAAAAAGCCGAAAATTTCTTTTCCCTCCCGAGCTCGCATCCAAGCAACGCGATGAGTCTCCCAGCAAGATAGGACGCGTCGCGACCGACAAACCGACTTCAGATGATACGCTTACCGGCGCACCCGAAAGCAATATGGGCGAAGCGGCAGAGATGGAGGCCCATAACTTCGTGTCAACAGTATCGTCTGTCATTGTTAGAATGGCGCTTGGTCGGTCCAGCAATGGTGCTAAACTTGATCCAAATGCTATTTCCGACGATGACAACGAAACTGTTGTTGACGACGTCGATACTGGAGTAGACGAGGAAGGAAAGCCTACGTTGAAGCAGAATGAATCTCTTATTGTGGGTATGGCTGATGAAAAAGATATCTTTGCCAATGTGACATCATCAATTGACGCGCATAAATCGGATTCAGTGCAAGCAAGTTCCGACAACACGCGTCGACCTGTTGAAGAGAAAGTGTGGACTGCGATCCAGCCCATCATGCACTCTCTCTCAAACATTGCAGATGGCTGGGAACGATGGCAAAAGTAAGTGATCGTTGTGTATTTACGCCGACTAGAAGCCTAACTTTTGCATAGTGCGCTATCACCCCAGCCCCCTTTTTCCACTGGTCCCCGAAACAATTTGGGAATGATCTTGATCGGCACAATGTTTGTTTCTCACTACATCTCAGTATATATGATCGCGAGGACCATGTCGTTTATGTTCGGTGCATGGTTCTTTGGGCAGCCTGGAATCACGAAAGGTCTTGCGTATCTCGATAAACACTACCCGGCCTGGCAAGCCTACCTCGAACCCAGAAAGTACGTTACCTTTTTTCTCGAACAACAGTGACTTTGACACTAACACCTTTTCAGCACTATTTTCTACAAAGTTCCTACAAATGCCCAGCTCACTCTCCACTTGCTCCGCACAGGTGAAGCAACGCACCGAGTTCTTCCTGCTTATGTGAACAACAAGACACCTTTGAACGACGAGGAGTACACAAATGAGGCTGCTGCAGAGCAAGCACAAGGCGGAAGTTCCGACAGTTCTGGCAGTGCAAAGACTGGAGGTTCATCGCCTGCCTCGACTACGTCTACAGCTGCTGTCACAGATTATGAGTACAACGACACGAGCAAAGCTAAGTCTGGTGGCGGCGGCAAGGGTGCTGCAATTGTGTCTGCGATTCGGAATACGACTAAAATGGCTTTCCATACTATGCATGCAGTTGATACTGTCAAGGCTAAAGTCGCAAATAGCGAGCGTTCTCGTGCTCGTCTGGGTGTATTCTCGAAAGACAGTGATGATTCACTGGAAGATCCCGTACGATATAGTGCACGTCTTAAAGGCAAGCGTGGTACGCTTGTGATCTCCGCAAAAAGTGGCAGCACTCATTACCCATCGATTGGATTTATCAGAGATCCCATGATTGGTGAGCCCGGCGAGAAGGACATTGCATTTGAAGTTCCAATCTCAAAAATCATCGATATCAGAAAGATCGGAGGACTGGGTTGGAAGTCGGAGCTTGTCGCCGACTGGGCTCTGAAGCGACGCGTTAAAGATGGGTTGCAGTTTGTCACGGAGGATGGGGAGTTGTATGAGCTGAATTCTGTGCAAGCTCGTGATCAGGTGTTCAATAGGTTGCTTTCCTTGGGGCCGCAGACGTGGACAGTTTTGTGATCTCGTTACGATTGTATACTGTATGACTGTTATTAACGACCGTGTTATGTTAGAACTTCAATTAAATGTCGATCTTCAATACCCTAGTTGTAGTGGGCGGGACACTTGTAAACTGTTCTCTGTGGTTGAAGATTGCATGAAGTATGTATACAGTCCACTATGTAGCACATGTTGGTCATTGAAGACGACTCTACGATTTTTGGGTCACAACACCCTTTTGGGTCACAACACCCTTTCCTGTAGTAGTGCGCGATGCGGACTTTTGTCGGTTACCAAACTCCCAGTCCCAGCAGTACAATTTTTTTGGTCGCGTCGGGCTCTCGGAAATCTCTGGTTGCGTGGGTTGGGTGTGTACTACATCCGACAAGTCCAATATCTCGATACACCAAGGACCAATCAAAAAAGCTCCACCTCCGAGCCGACGGCGAAGGTTCTATTGAGAGAGGAAGATCGTCAAAATGAAGGTACGTGTCTTTTTTCCAGGTGCATCACCGAGTCGAGTCGTGTTCTAACGTGCAACTGTTCAGAACGCTGCGAGCGTGCTTCGGACGAGGTCCTTGCAACGGGCAGCACAAACTGCGTGTTTACGCGGGCGGCACAACCTGGAAGGAATAGTGCGAGCTCAATCATCCAACGGAATTGGAGGACTGAGGCCACAAAATGTTCATCGAGACTATGCTTCGTGGTCAAATCGGCCACACACAGACGCACCACCCTTTGACGCCAAGAAGAAACAAGACGGCAAAGACTCAATCGACCCGAAAGATCGAGAGAGAAATCGAGACGATTCATCCATACTTGTTCGACTTTTCAAGAAACTTTTTGGAAAAGGAAGTGATGGTGAATGGGAAGTGAGAGAGGAGTTCAGTAGCGCGGATGCTGAATGGGAAAGCTTGCAAAAACTGAGTGCCCTTGTTCGGCGAGTGAAAACTGAGGTCGTTCCGTCCATTGAGCATGGCGGGCACATTGATCTTGAGGAGTTTACAGACATTGAATTTGAAATTAAAGAAGCTATTGACGAGCTTTTGGATCGCTTGGCAAAGGAGGAACTGCCTGTTGTACATACGCGTCTGATTGACGAAGCTTGGAAGATTCTCTATATGCCTCAAATTGGAGCTGTGAGGGAAAATCTTGACGCGACTGAGGTTGTGGGAATACATGATGCTGCAAGGCAACGATTCAACAAGACCGAGCTGCGAAAGATTTTGATGCTACTCGCTCGATATGAAGAAAGATCTGAATATCACGTAATTCTTGCACGAAGAGTGTATCAAGAGCTGATGCACATGATGGAGGAGAACAGTCCGGAGGCAAACGAGCAGTTTATGATTTACGTTCTCATTCTGTCGCGGAATAAGGCTGATAGTGAGATGTTGGTGGCATTCAACGAGCTTCTTCGGGTCATCCCGTCGATAAATGAAAGCACTGCAGTTGCGCTGGTCTCGATTGTTAACAATATACGAGACGAGAAAGTACAGTCAATTCTCGTTTCTCGTCTTTTTGAGACATCGACTCTTGATATTGGCGCTTTTAACGTCATTATTCAAGCAGCGATTGAAGGTAACCAGAGAAACATTTGGGAAGTATACGAGCGTGTAATAGAGTCCGATGACGCAAAGCTGCTTCCGGATTTGGACACATATGAACTGCTGTTCCGATACATTGTGAAAAACTTTGAGCCTGAGAAGTCAAAAAAGTTTATGAAAGACGTGAAGGATATTATGTTCGAGACAAAAGACGGCGTTTCCCAGCTGTCATACGATGTTGCCGAGAACCAGATTCTTTACCGGTCATACCTCACTGCTTGCATTGTTACCAATGACCGAGCCACAGCGGCCGAGATTGCTAGCGCGTTTGAGAGCATTGTAGACGAGCTTGAGGAGGACAGCTGGAATGTTTGGGCTCAGTACACTGCATTTGTGACGCGAAGACTTGACGCAGTCACAGGACTTCTCCAGCGCATGAGTACATATGGATACCATGTGACGAACGACACGCTGAACGGTGTCATGCGCGCGTCTCAGGTTGGTCAGGATGATGCGGACAGTGATGGTTTCCGTGAAGCCGTTTTTGGCCTTTTTGTGCAATACAGTGTTCCTCTCGACGCTGCTGGTGTGGGACTGAGAATTCGCGATCGCGTGAGATGCGGACAAGTCGGCAAGGCTGTTCAGGTTTTCAAGGATGCGTCCGACAACGGGTTGGTTTGGGATCCTAAGAAGGATGACATCAAGGCGCTGTTTATTATGCTTGAAGCTCTTGCAGAGTCGAAGCATGATCCAGCAGCGTTTGATGCTGCTAAGCTGGTTGAGATTTATCTTGCGGTTCGTGTCTCTGTTAGCAACGTGGATTACCAAACCCGACTTGCTATCGTGCGTGCTCTCTTGGCACATGGAGAGATTGGTACGCTGCAGGATTTTTTGACGGAGGAAATGGGTGATTCGTACAAGTATGAAGAATCTGCGTTTCCCGAGCTGTTTGAAGCTTTGCGCCAAGCAATCTTGAAAAGTACGAACGACGAGGCAGCATGGATGATTTACGAGTGCATTGACAAACATTTCAAGCCTCAGTACTCGTCATACTTTTCAATTTTGCGCAAGTTCTGCCGTCTGGAGATTCCGGAACGAGCGTTGGAGGTGTTTAAGTTCATTCGGTCTGAGCGTGTCACGCCTCCTGAAAAGGAATTGTATACTATGCTTTTTACAGAGTTTAGCCGGCGCCAATATGCAGAAGGGTTGGAGTTTTTGTTTCTCAGTTACTCTCTGGATCTCAACATTGACACCGATATCAATCTGTACAACTCGATGATCGACGCGTGCTCCGTTTTGGAACGAGGATACACTTCTTACACGCTCTGGGTGCAACTACGAATTGCGGCTGCCACTGCATTGGAGAACGACGCTCCAAACAAGGCCGAACTGCAGCCAAACTTGGAGACTTTCAGACTGCTGATGAAGGTGGGAAGCGAGACCGGTGCAGCGTACGTGGACGAGATTTACCAAGATTTCCGGCGGTACTACCCGAATCTTTTGCCTACAGCGGAAATGTTCCAGTACTATGTGTCTGCGTATTGCAAGGCTGGAAACCTGGTGCGTGCTATTGACGTCGCGACAGAGATGTGGCCTTACGTTCCTCACTTGCTGCCGGATGGAAGCATGGAGCCCAAAATGTACTCATCCAGCACAGCTACGAAGAGTCTACCGGCGGGTGCCGAGAGTAGCAACACTGCAATTGAGAAGTCTGAGGAGGAGCATGAGATAGAGCTGAGAGAGGAGGAAGAGCTGATGTACGTGACACAGGAAGTTACTCCGACTGACGTTATTCAACTGCTGCACAACTCGATTCCAGGAGAATGGCGGCAGCAGGTGTTCCGGGAATGGGCGCGGATGTTTTACCCGGAGGAGCTGAAGAATGTGCGGACGATGCATCCACTGTTCCAACAGGCTGTAACTCAGGGTCACGATTTGAGTAGGAACAAGGGTGAAGCGGCTCGTTTGACGAGGATAGCACGCGAGATGGAGGCCGAGCGTATTGCTGCCGGAGCTGCGGAAAAAGAAGGAGAGGCGCGCAGAGCCAAGGAGGAGGAAAAAGAGGAACGCCACTAGATTAGACAGTTACTGTAAATATAGTTATACGTACATACAAGAATAATCGTGCCGTTCACAGTTATGCATTCTGCGCCATATTTTATATATATCTCCTGTTTGGGCCGGATCTCTTTCAACAAGCGGATTTCCGATACAGAAATGGAGCCGAAAACAGAGCCGAATCCGAGCGAGACGCCGAGCGAGAGGAGCGAGACCCAGCCGAGGAGAGCCCCTCGGCCCCTGCGTTGGAGCGGCTTTAATTTTGGAAGCTAAGGCGACACGTGCGATGATTGTCGCAGCCGCACAACAGCGGTTTCGCTGTGTATTTTTGTACTGTACATGACACACAACGCGCCGCGAAGGAGACAGACGCGCGCGTCACACACGTACGTATCTCGCGCGTCGCTGATCGTTTTACAGCCACTCCATCCCTGGCATCGCGAGATTCACTGCTCTCTAAGCTCACTTTCTCTTTCTTTCCTTTGTTTCTGCACGATCAGCACCTTCATCGGCTCGCCAAGCGTTGCACCACGTGCGCGGAAATAGAACTTGCCGGCATCCTTCTCTCGCATCACACCTTCGCACGCAAACAGTCACTCGAGAGCGCGCGCGGTCTCAGGTCTATCTAACTGGGACCGACGACAGAGAACTCCACTTTGTCACTCTGGTGACTTCGAGTTTCCGGTGGCTACAATGATCAGACGGTGCGACCTTGCAGCGGGTACGTTGTTCTTTCGGTGTCTTCGGAAAAGTTTCTGTTGAGTGGATGAAACATGCTCTGAAGTCAGTGCACTTCGCTGTTCGTCACAAAAAACCGAACTGCAGACGTCTTTGAATTTTACACATTTGCTTGCTAACAAAACCCACAGGTCCTCGCAGAGTTCTTCTCTCGCTGCTATTCATCACAGCCTTTGCTACTATATCGTCACTCGTATTCTTCGAGATCATCCCTCTGCCACCCCGACTGCGTGAAGTCAACGTTCCGATATTTACACCAGGGCACAGTACACATGACACCTTTGGCGTCGTAACGGAAGACGCCGACGAGGGAAAGCATGCCGAATATACACACACAAAAGGCAGCTACGCGAACGCATATCAGACTGTGTACGCACCTGGAGCCGAAGATGTATTTTTGATGGTCAAAACTGGCGCAACTGTGTTGTGGCAAAGACTACCAATTCACATCGCCACAACTTTTACAAAAGTGCCAAACTTTGCACTTTACTCCGACGCACCGGACTCGATTGCCGGCATTCCGGTCATAGACATTCTTGCCAACGTGACAGACGAAACGAAGAGATCCGATGCCTTCCAAAGCTACCGCCGACAGCACGAGTTTTTGAAAAATCACGCGAATATAGAGCTGTACGACAAGAAAGCCAACATTGAAAACGCATGGGATCTTGACCGGTTTAAAAATATACCTATGGTCAAGCACGGCTACCACACGATGCCCAACGCAAAGTGGTACATTTTTATGGATGCCGACACATATATCTTTTGGCCGAATATGATGCGATGGCTGCAGACCCTGAACTCGAACGACGTGTTATACATGGGCTCGGTGGCGTATCTCGGTGGCGAAGCATTTGCACACGGTGGGTCGGGCGTTATCATGTCAGGTGGACTAGTGCGGAAGGTATTCAGCAAAAATGACGATATAGAACACAAGTATGAGAAATTCACTGCCGAACACTGCTGCGGTGATCATGTTCTTGCGCACGCTTTACTGGACCGCAATATCAAAGTGCTATCTGGAGAGTCTTATCCCCATGTCTCATGGCGTATTCAGGGTGAGCCTCCGCAGTGCGTACGCTTCAAGGAAGGAAACTGGTGCGAAGAAATTGCTACATTTCATCATCTCACATCACATGATGTTGAAAAACTTTACGAATTTGAGCACAAGTTTTCAAGCGACACGCCCATCTTATACAAAGATGTCTATCATCATTTTGTCATGCCTTTCCTTCGAAGGGGTCGTGTTGAGCGGTGGGATAATCATTCGGATGGTAAACAGATTACAGGCGAAGAAGAGCGAAGTAAAGAGAACTCAGAAGAAACAGCGTACAAGTCATTCGCCGACTGTGAACGGACATGCCAAGAGTACGGAGACTGCGTGCAGTTTAAGTACCGACATGACATTTGCGTTTTGTCAGAAAACATTCGGCTAGGCGAACAAGAAGAGTCAGATAACGATCAACCATGGGAGTCAGGGTGGATAGTTGACCGGATACGAGAGCTTCGGAGCCGGACTTCGTGCGATGCTGCAGGTGACGATTTTCATGAGGAGGGTTCTTGGTATGAGTAAAACAGATCAATTTTGTATTTAATGTGAGTATTGGGATCACACTATATATTGGACCATATCAAATTGTAGATGAGACAGCCCTATCGAGCAGAAAACCCCGATGCAAGCCGTTGATATCATCGGTGAGACCGCAATCACGTCGAAAAAGCGCGTTTTTTTACATATTTAGATGTTAAACACATATGTGGGCCTATTAGCATCTAATTTTGATGAGATGATATGGCAGGTGAAGAGTTTCGGTCCTAATGTACTGTCGTATTCATGATCAACTGGAAGCTGATGTTGAACTGGAAGCTGGAGAGCGGCATACCCGGCGAAAATTGAAGCAATCTCGGCCACCCGATCGAACGCTTATTAAAACGTCGCTCTAAATTTTTGAATGCTTTTTGATCATAATCTAGGCCAGGAACAACAAGACTATGTAGTTAGATGTAAGACATTCATCCTGTATGCAGCAGACCATGAACCGCCCATGACCGATCATCTCGAGAATTCCGTTAACCTGCACGACGCGGTGAAACTCTATTTTATACGTCACCGAAAGAAAAAAGTTCCAACTCGCAACTCGGAACTCCATCTTCATCGATCTTTGATTGACCGCTTTTCGTCAGCACCGCATTTGTTTCACGAAGTAGCAAGCTGATCGATGATAAGAGTGCTTTTAAGACAAAGAATTTCAAGTATTATTCAAGGAGCAGTATTTTCACAGACTTTTAACAGATTTCCCACCCTCGGATTCCGCCTCCACAGCGCTAAACTACGCTACTCAACAATTATGGATCCCGCTCTCGATTTGCTGTCGCAGACTTTTGCGAAGTCTATGACTCTTAATGCTGATCCTTCGGTAAGTGTAAAACCAGATTTATGAATAAAGTAGTATTTTCGAGGCTAACCGTGCCGATGTAACAGCAAGTCACTGCCTCGATCATTAGCCAGCTTCCTACTCTGACACCCGAGCAAGAGGCAAAGCAGACTGCTCTGCTCGGTTTATCTGAGAACTTCCCTGCCAGTGCTTCGGAGCTTTCTGAGGCTGTTGCTTCCTCCAACGGCAAGTTTCTGCTCGGCACAGATACCCCTTCGCTCGTTGATCTGATCACATACGCTCGTATCCGTGGTCCGATCCTTGAGTCATGGTCGACTGAGCAATACAAGGCAAACGAGAAACTCATTCGCTGGGCAGACCGTGTGCAGCGCTCTGAGGTGCTCAAGGGCAAACAAGACGATGCTGCTTTGATCAGCCTTTCTTCTCTTGGCGGCGGTGCGAAAACGGAGAAGAAGCCAAAGAAGGAGAAGGGACCGAAGCCACAGCCGAAAAAGGAGGCTGTTCCTATTACTCCTGCCATGATTGATCTCCGTGTTGGTTTCATTGAGAAGGCCGTTAAGCACCCTGACGCTGATGCGCTCTACGTCTCCACCATTGACATGGGTGATCCAACTGGTCCCCGCACTGTGTGCTCTGGACTTGTCAAGTACATTCCTATTGAGGATATGCAGCAGCGACATGTTATTGTTGTTGCAAACTTGAAGCCAGTTACCATGCGTGGAATCAAATCCGAGGCCATGGTTCTTTGCGCGTCGAACGACAGCACTGTTGAGCTTACGACTCCTCCAGAGGGCTCGAAGGCTGGCGACAAAATTTTCTTTGAGGGATTCGATGGTACCCCCGAGGCACAGCTTAACCCCAAGAAGAAGATCTTTGAGACACTGCAACCTAAGTTTACTACTACTGCGGATTTGGATGTGGTCTTTGTAACTGAAGATGGCGAAAAACGGAAGCTTGTGAACAAGGAGGGTAAGGTTGTAAAGGCGCCTTCGCTTGTTGACGCACAAGTCCGTTAAGAATTTATGATGATTTACAATGGTATAATATAGTATAAAACTCACTGTTATGAACAATTAATACATACATATTTCTTGTTACAAAAAAAATTTCACAAGTTTACTTGGGCGCATACTGCTCAAGCGACTTCCACTCCCACAGACCGGGGTTAACAAATTCATTCTGCGCGGGCTTGAAGCTCAGCGTGCCAGTCTCAGGATGTGCTGCAAGCGAGATCAAGACGTCCTGGAACTCAAGGTTGGGACCGGGGATAGGTGTGAGCTCAGGAACAGGAGCCTTGGTGATAGTGACAGTCTTCTTGGTGACAGACTCGTACAGCTTGACAATTTCGTTGTAAGTGAGCGAATTTCCAGCGACTGCGATTTCCGACATGGGGATATCTGAGACCGCGCGCCAGCCAACGGATGCAACAGTCTTGCCGATATCCTCAATAGCAGTGAGGTTGATCAGCTGGTTGCCATCGCCAAAGATGGTAGCAGTGGCCTTCTCGAAGTCAATTTTGAGGAATCCACCGGCGAAGAACTCTGCAAAGAGTCCGACGTAAACTGACACAACTTTAGGAATACCCGCCTTGGAGGCGTAACGAGCAGCCTCAGTCTTCTCGTCCATAACTGATTCATAGGTTAGCAAGTGCACACGATACAGTGAGATAGATACGTACATGTTGAGATACCGTTAGCCGTAACAGTGGTTCTGCTGCAACCGAAGTCGGATGTGAAGAAAAGCTGAACTCCGGCCTTGGCAGACGCGTCGGCAAGAGATCTCCAAACATCAGGGAACATGCCAATAAGATTGACAACTGTATGGACACCCTCCAGAGCCTTCACAACGGTCTCCGGGGCGTTATAGTCGACAGTGATGTATTCGACGTCGGGGATCGGCTCCTCCTTTGCAGCATCGCGAGTGAGAGCGCGGATGGGAAAAGCGTACTTTTCGCGAAACAAGGGCGAGGTGATGGCAGCAACAAATGACTTGTAAAGGAAGCCGTGAGTGCCTGCAATAGCGATGGTCGTCATTGTGGATGATGAAATGATGTGAAAATAGCTGAGTGGTGAGTAAGAGCTGAAATGATCTGGTGTTGAGGATGGGATATCAATCGGGGAAGGTCGATCAGGGAGATCAAGCTGCCCTGTTATAGCGCAGGCACGGGGAGCGGTAGCGTGTGGCAGGTAGTCTCAATTGTTGTGGTACTCGGTGCCAAGCTAGCCTTTGGGTCTGGGATTAAAAATCGAAGACTACTGTGAGTCGCGCGAGACGTCCGAATTTGCGCCGTTTAGCACATGATTACAAGGCTAACTTGCCTTTTTGAGCAGGCAGAGCGGGGGTATCGGTCAGCGCGGGCCCGCATAGTCAGCTGAGCCGCATACTATGAGGCCATCCCACTTTCCTAATAAGGAAGCCTCCGCCGCTCTGATCTCCGTTACGCAGCTTTGTGCGCAAGTTTGTCACGGAGATCGATGCGTGTGTGCAGGCACATGGCTTCGAGAAAAATTTTAATTATTGCGTGACTGTTGACGTCACTTTGGCGTTCTACATTACCTATACTGCGTAAAACTGCATTATCCATAATTTATAATGATTTGAATATACAACAGAGTAGATATACTCTCGGACCGATATAGGATGGCGCTTAAAGTCTTCTGTATGGTTCGAATACGGTGCTGTGTTGTTGACCGCTTGATACTGTCCAAAAGTGTACACTGAGCTCTATGACTGTATGTAAGCGTGCTTCCTAAGAAAATCTGAGTAGCTCTGCTGTAAAGTAAATTTGATTTGCCAATTTGAGTCTCATTATAGATTTGGTCAAGTCATGCGGTCATCGTTTAGAGCTGGATTAGTACTGAAAAGCTTCAAAAGATGTATCTTTTTTGCATCAAAGTTGGTCTAGATGTTTTATAAGCATCACAGCTACACACACTTACAAGTATACTTAATGTTTTGTGCCAAGTAGCTTTCTTCGAGAGCTATGTAGGTACATTTTAGTTGTTGATGCGACGACAATCCACATAACTAGGTTATCGACGATTTGCTTATAATGTTTTACAAAGCTTAGTACCGTGTTCCACACAGATAGGTTAAGAGCCGGCCATGAAACACCAATATGCAAAGTTTAGAAACTTTCCGCAAGCAGCACATCTGCATCCGCCAATCTTTATCTAGATCGTTTTTGTATCTTGGCGGAAATGACAGATGCGAAATGACAGATGTTAAATTGCGGCTACAGCTGTTTACGGATGTGCATACCGCCATTGGTGGTCGACAGCCCTACCTAGATAAGCAGCCATCATGCTGCGAAAAATCAACTTTTAGACTGAGGCCGAACGGAAACGATAATTTCTGCATTGAGTTGAGGCTGTTTTCTGCAGATTCAATCAAAAATATCGACGCTCGACAGTGTTTTTCAGTAAGTTTTTACCGTCCGATAAATAGTTGAGAGCTCTATGTACTGCGCATCCCATCCAGCGCGGCCAGAGTGACGGGCACGTCAGCGACGGTATAGATGACCGGCTTGTATGCAGGATCCGGATTATTATTTTCCGTTCTTTTCCGTACCTGTACTTGCTGACGCGCTGGTGCAATACAGTGCTTTACTAAAATTTCTAAAACCGTTACTCGTTAGTGCAGACGCTCAGTAAAGAAAAATAGTAGGCGTGGTATGGAACTGCGACGGTCTTGACGCAGGCGGCGTAGTGCAAAGTGGGCGGCGCGGAGGATATGCGCCACTCAAAGTACAGTACAGTAGTATTATTTTTTTCATTACTGTAACTTGAAGGCTGAGACATATTTGTATGAGCATGCATTCTAGCAAGACGTAGGCGTGAAAGGCCTAGAAAGTCGAATATCTTCCTGAGAGTGCGGATTGAGCTCACGCGGAGAGGTAAAACGGACTATTGTCACCATGTTTGAGAAAACCAGCCTGCAAGTTATATTCCAACAAAGCACAGCGTTATTATAGCCACTAAAGCGCTTGCTGATCAGGGGTCGATGTAAACGCTTGATTATTCAGTCCAGAAACTGGTAACTACGTAGTACAATGGAGGGCGTGGATGCGCGTATAGAAATCATAGTGCGGCGGTTCCGTCCTTGCGAGTGTGGTTTAATTTGCTGCCATCATGTAGTAGGCGGAACACCATAGGTCCACCAGCTGCCGTCAATTATTTCCTTTTTAGAGGCGGACTGTTCTGGGCGTGGTTTGGCGTATTTAAGTATGTTTGGACGGTAGAGATGTGTGCCGAAGCGGAAAAAGCATGAAAAAAAAGTAAGTCAGGAGAAGCCAACGATGAGGTTGGTACCTACATAATGGGAGATTTCAGATGCGAGTCCATTTCATTTCTTAATTCTATAGGTACAGTAACTACAGTATAAATAGAGCAACCATGAATGAACGGCAGTCGTCAAAGTCAACACTGCTTGGCTTCACATTGGATCATACAATGGCGCATCAGAAGCTATTTGAGAGTTTTGTGAGCAAAAAATCTTCAGCGGATCAGTCTGAACGGTATCATGGGTCATTAATGCGGCCAATAAAAACAGAGTATTTTATTTTGAAAACTAGAGTGAACGCGCGTAGAAGCTGTACAGTAGAGCGGGATTGCTTGATTACTGGATCCATCGCGTAAGTGCCGGACGTGCGGGAGGCAAGCGGAGGAGCGGCGCGGTCCGCAGTTTCTCCGGATACGCCCATGGCTGGCATCTCAAACAGCCAAACAAACATCACCACTACACTACGTAGTATACCTTGCGGCGAGTGCACATATCCGAGACCGCCGAGTCCGCCGTAACCTCCGCGGCCGGCAGATCTGCACAGCTTCTGCTGACCTCCGGGCGCTGATGCGGCCACGAAGGCTCTTTCGGCGCTAGATCATGGACTTCACATGATCTGTCTCTCCAGTTCCCGTTTACGCTAATCATCTCCAATGCGCACATCCCCGCAGTAGCCAAGGACGTTGTGTGTCGTTTACTCCCCCGCAAGGTCTCAGAATCAGCAAAAAGCTTATAGGTCCACAAACACTCCTCTCTACGGACATCTCCAGCTCGCCATCATCACGACTCGTAAAACAAACTACTATCATGTGTGATTGGAAAGACTCTTAGAAGTTTTGCTGATTACACAAAAATACTGTAGCGACTGCAAAGTCCAGGCGGGTCTAGCGCGACGGCCTCGATGTGATCTCGGTCTCGTAAGCTCATTCCTCAGCTTTCAAAAAAACATACAAATGGAGGCGGTCGCGTATCTTCGTCTCAAGCTCTTGATCTTCTCTTCGTCTTGTCCGATGGCAGCGCCGAGATCATGCCCGGCTGCGGTCGACACACACCGATGAGCAGTGGCTTCAAGATGGTGGGTGCATCTCTCCATGTTTGCGGGGGCCGCAGCGTGTGCGGTGCGATGGAGCCCCTGCGGATGGTGCTTTTCGTCGTTCCCGTCCTCCGCGGCGGAATCACAGCTACAATGCTTCTGCCGTTCCGGAGAAATGTCCACATGACACAAAAGCATTAATTGACTTCCTGACATTCATTGCAGAGCTGCTACTTGTGTAGCTTTTGAATGACGGCTCCAGTCGCGCCGGGCAAACGGCGAATGATCCGGCCGGCTGCCGCCGAGAGACAAGCGATGCCGCTTGCTGGGGCAGCGCCCCGCACGATGCGGCTCGCACAGGTCCAGTGGGAGCGCGCAGAATTGAATTTTGCGCGCCGACGCCGACGCCCAACTTATAAAACTAGCATGCGATCCATCGCGTCCTGCCGCGCCCTCTCCTCTCTCCTTCCTTGCTGCCTGAGTCTCTCTTCGCCCAGTCACTCGCATCCTTTCTGTTCATCGTTGGCTTTGCTTTTCCTTGATATTGACTGGGATATTGCTTTATTTTTTTGTTAAAGCTCGAGTTTCAATTCAATTCCCCGTGTCACGCTTCCATCTTATCCACAGTAACGATGGCCACCAACGGAACGAACGGTACGGCGCCTGTCGTCGCGGAGGCGCACAACGTTGTTGCTGAGCAGGTCCCTCAGAAATACTTTGAGTAAGTGCTGCTCTTTTTGTTTGCTGTGCTTTGAGCTTGTCTGGTGGTGGAAACAACATATCATCGGTCGCTGCTACTGGCGTCTCACGCGTCCACGCCTATGCACTGACGCGTCCTACGGAACCTCGAGCTGTCTGAGCAATTGGGAATCCTACAACGCAACTTGCATTCCATTTGATGCAATGCTCTACGATCTAGACTCTCATTCCTTTTGATTTGTTGTTCTTTTTCGTCAATCTTCTTGGGTTGCATTGCGAGTTGCTGCAGTGCGCGTCTGGCCGCTGCCCGAAGCGTCTGCTGAGTGGCAGCCCTGGCGCGTCCGTTCGGCCGCAAGCGTCTGTGCCCCGCCGCACGCGTGCCTCGCCGCACGCGCTCTGGCTGCAGCGACGCCCGCAGTTCTCAGACCTACCGCACTCGCCAGCCCACCCAACCCAACAACCTCGCCGCTGGCTGTGCGGCGCATGCGGCGCTCTATTTTTTGAAAGCCGCTCACCCCGGATCTACTTGCTCAGGGACGGCCAGTAGCAGACAACCAGCTCCCCAGACAGTTCGGCGTCGTCGTTACTATTGCGCAGTTGCTGACTTTTTTTTGATAGAAAACACCCTAGCAAGCCTCATATCGATGGCCTTGATGACTACAAGAAGCTGTACCAGCAGTCGCTCGATGAGCCCGACGTTTTCTGGTCCAAGATGGCTAATGATCTCCTCACTTTCTCCAAGCCCTACTCCAAGGTCCACCACGGTGGCTTTGAGCACGGTGATGCTTCCTGGTTTCTTGATGGTGAGCTAAACGCGTCGTACAACTGTGTCGATCGTCATGCGTTCAAGGATCCTGACGCCATTGCCATCATCTACGAAGCTGACGAGGAGAAGGACTCTCGGAAGATTACTTACGGTGAGCTTCTCCGGGAGGTCTCGAAAGTTGCCGCCACTCTTCAGGCTTTTGGTGTCCAGCGTGGCGATACCGTCGCTATCTACCTTCCCATGATTCCTGAGGCTATCATCGCTTTGCTCGCCGTCACTCGTCTTGGTGCTCTTCACTCGGTCGTGTTTGCCGGTTTCTCGTCTGGCTCGCTTGCTGATCGTGTTATTGATGCAAACTCCAAGGTTATTATCACTACCGATGAGGGGCGTCGTGGTGGCAAGTCTGTCTCCACCAAGCGCATCGTCGACGAGGCCCTTAAGGTCTGCCCCGATGTTCATCACGTCCTTGTCTACAAGCGCACTGGCGCTGAGATCCCTTGGACTCCCGGCCGTGATTTCTGGTGGCATGAGGAGACCGTCAAGTACCGCCCTTACTTCGCTCCTGTCAATGTCCCTTCGGAGCACCCTCTTTTCCTCCTTTACACCTCCGGATCAACCGGCAAGCCCAAGGGTGTCCTTCATACGACTGCTGGTTACCTTCTTGGTGCCGCCATGACTGGAAAATACGTTTTCGATATTCACCCCAAGGACGTTTACTTCACTGCTGGAGATGTCGGTTGGATTACCGGTCACACTTACGTTCTCTACGCGCCGCTTCTTCTTGGTGTCACCACCGTTGTCTTTGAGGGCACTCCCGCCTACCCCAACTTTTCGCGTTACTGGGATATCATCGAGAAGTACAAGGCCACACAGTTCTACGTCGCGCCTACTGCCCTTCGATTGCTTAAGCGTGCCGGTGATGAGTTCATTCACCACGATCTTTCTTCCGTCCGGACTCTCGGCTCAGTCGGTGAACCCATTGCTCCCGAGATCTGGCGGTGGTACCACGAGAAAATTGGTAACGAGGAGGCGCACATTGTTGACACCTACTGGCAGACCGAGTCAGGCTCAAACATCATCACCCCCTTGTCTGGCGTCACCCCCACCAAGCCAGGTTCTGCTTCACTTCCTTTCTTTGGTGTTGAGCCTGTTATTATTGACCCTGTTTCCGGCGTTGAGCTTAAGGGTAACGACGTCGAGGGTGTTCTTGCGATCCGTCGTCCGTGGCCCTCAATGGCTCGTTCCGTCTGGAACTCGCACAACCGGTACATGGAGACTTACCTCAACCCGTACCCTGGATACTACTTCACTGGCGACGGTGCCGGCCGTGATCACGAGGGTTACTACTGGATTCGTGGCCGTGTTGATGATGTCGTGAATGTCTCTGGTCACCGTCTTTCTACTGCCGAGATCGAGGCTGCTCTGATTGAGAACCGCAATGTTGCCGAGGCTGCTGTTGTTGGTACCAACGATGAGCTTACTGGTCAGGCCGTGAACGCGTTTGTTGTGCTTAAGCCAACGATCGACGAGTCTATTGCCGACATGAAGAAGGAGCTTATCTTGACTGTCCGTAAGTCTATCGGTCCCTTTGCCGCGCCCAAGACCATTATCATCGTCTCGGATTTGCCCAAGACTCGCTCTGGAAAGATTATGCGCCGTATTCTGCGCAAGGTTCTTGCTGGTGAGGAGGACGGCCTTGGCGATATCTCTACTCTTTCCAACCCCGGCATTGTCGACGAGATCATTACCACTGTGCGCGCGGGTCGCAAGTAGTATATAAGCCATCTGTCAACACATAAGTACCATTGTTAGTTGTTTGGTGTAAAACGTCTTTGTTTTTTTGTTTCTAGTTTTTGTATTGTGTTATTGCATTTTCTATATCTATTAATCATATCAGCGAACTGATAATCTCACGCTCAGCTTTTTGTAGTATGTCGGCATCGTCGCATGTTCCCCATTCAGTGCCTGTGATAAGCGACATTGTTGGATTTTCATCCTCCTCCTCATCGTCTTCAGCATCATCTTCATCATCGCTCTTGCTCTCCGCGATAACAAGCATGAATAGAGAATCAGCCGCCAGTTGTCTCAGCTATGAAATTCGTTAGTTCTACTAGTGCAAATCACAGATGAGAGGATAAATACCCGCTTATTAGGTCCCACTAAAACATTCACGACCTTCTTTATTGCTGCTTCACGCACCCGTCCACCGCGCTTCGAGACAGTCGCGACTCCGCAAAAGATGCCGAGCAATGCTTGGATCCGATCCGGTCCTGCTCCCGAAGCAGGACGCAAAGCTAGCGTGAGCACTTTCGCAGCTTTATTGAAGACACCGACAACAGAAGCTGATACGCCAAGCTCAGTGTCCTTGAGAGAAGCCAAAGACTTCTCGGGAGACGACGGGACGATTGTGAATTCCACGACAAGCGCAAGAAGCTCTGCAAGCTCGAATTCCCGTCGCGCAATCAGCGCTTGCGGCAAAAACTCTGATGACGCGTATTTTTCCTTGAAGGCGTTAACTGTTTCATTGATGAATATCTTCCGCAGTTTGTTTGCTGTATCTTCAGTACCATCTGCAGAAAGAACGCGACTAATCGCGTCCCTTGCAGCGCGAACAACGCTTTCACCCGTGCCCCCTCCACCTGCAACTGACCCAGCAAAGCCAAATATCATAGCTCGTGATGCTTCTGAAGACGAAATACACGCAGGAAGAAGGTTGAGCATATTAAGGTAGTACGCGGCAAGCTCGGTGTGGCCAGTCACGGCGAGCTTCTCGTCTGTAAGTTTCTGAAATGACGGAGATGCGCAAAGTGCAGTCGCTAAAGGAACTTGCGAGCTTGCGACTCTAACCACAGCAGAGAGCGTTCTCACTGCTTGGGATCGCAACTTGTCCATCTTCTCCGCAGCAATGCGAATCAAATATGCGATGATAATTGTGGCTTTCTTGACTGATCTAGAGTTGCCAAGCAAAACTGCAATATTCTGCTCGACGCAAGCCATGCAACCACGACGTAGATGGGATCCAATATCGCCACGAGCAGGCAAAGTTGTGTAGTCGTTCAGTCCGGCAATCATAGCTTCCAAGACCAAATTAGAAAACTTCTCATCCCCCGCTTCAGTGACGACAAAGGGGAGTAGTGTGCTTAACGCGTACACAGCCTTTATGCGTATCGTGATGTCGCGAGACTGTTGACTTGAAGAGGCAACAATACATAGCTCTTCTAGCACCATTCGCTGCGCTTCTTTCACCCTATCGCTTGACCCACGAATTGATCCTAATCCTAGCAAATATCCGTATCTGCCTGCAAGGCCTTCACGCAACCATGCGTCCACTTTGATTGATGCTAATGGCAGACGTGTAACTAGGTCACATGCCGTCTTGTGAAGATTCTCAACTGCAGCATCATCGCCAGTACGTGACAAAGCATCCTCAAGAGTCGAAATGTAATGACTCGGAATTTCGGTTTCATTTACCACCAAGATCGATACAGCAGCAGCAAATGCATGAAGCGCGGAGTTATAAAGCACAAAAGCTTGATGAACAGGATACTTTGACTTCTTAAGCAAAGTCGGTAGTGCAGCGGTGACACGGTCGTCAGCGGACTCCGTATCAAGCATTAGAAGTTCTCCTAATGCATAAACACATCCGTGGCGCTCTGAGATCATGGCAGTAGAGCCTTCGAATCTGTCTATTCGATTAATTAGCTCGAGCTCGACATCTGCTCGGTCTGCCGGATCTTCAAGCAAATCTGCCATCGCCCGCGCAGCAATTCTGCGTATCTCAATATCCCACGAGCAAATCTTCAGCTCTAGCAGATACTGAATCATTGCTTTTCTAAACTCCGGGAGAACTTTTATGATCAACTTAGGTACGTCAAGATAAGCTCTGTTTCGATTTCCGAGAGCAAAGTAATCCAAGGCTTGAACAACGGCAATACCTGCTGCGATATCATCAACCACACGAGCGTGCCTACCAACGCATTCCTGCACAGCAGCTGACGCAGCACGACGATTATTAATCTCACGGTCAAAACACGCAAGTAGAACCAACTGCTCAAATGTTGCGCGCGCCAGCTTGTCAAGCTTTGAGCTCTCATCCGCCAGAAGACTTGGATAATGTCTGAAAAGGGACCAAGCTACGTAGCATGCGGCATCCCGTACGTTTGCACCAATTGCATGCGTTGTCTTGTGAATTTCAAAGCGTAGACCTCGTGTAATCTTATCGAGTATTTGAGGAGCAAACTCGGACAAGTCAACAACATGACGTCGAAGCAACTCTGCAACGGCAAGCAATCCTCCGTGCCAACGGTCCGCAACTTTCCCGCTATCAGCCGATGTCAGCTCCGGAAAACAGGTCAGAAGAAGAGAATCGATCAGCTCTGCTACAGCTTCCATTCCCGACTCGCCGTCAGTCCCGGAAAGTCCAACGGCTACTCGTGCTAGAGCCTTTGACGCGGAATATCGTACCAAGGTGTCTTTGTCTGCCAGCCAATTGCCCAAAAGATCACCAATACATATCTCCACGTCAACCGGGATCTCTGAAGGTGACAGTGCTAAAGCGCAAAGAGCCTGACGGTAAGTCACTTTGCAGATCATTCGACGAAGCTGGGTATTTGATGAAAGTCCCACAGAGCTGCGCATGTTTATCTTTAAGGCAGAAATTGTTGTTCGCAAAGACTCCATATACGGCGCTAGCTCATGAGCGGAGCATTGAATGAATACTTGTGCAAGCACTGCTGTAGCACCAAGACACGCAAAGGCTACGGAGGATGTATTGGATGACGACTCACATTGAGCATGAATGTCACTCAACAGTTGAGGAAGCAGAGTATCGATTGTATCGGTGCGCACCACAAGTCGAGACAGCACACTTGTAGCCGAGTCACGCTCACGACCGGCTATATTGACATACTTCTGTGCCACAACGTAAGCCCTCTCTGACGCGTTAGGCGCAATGGTCATAAGTTTAAAAGGAATAGTCACGAGAACAGAAAGCCATAGTAGAAGCACATAGCGATCCTCCCAAGTTGCGTCTGAGCCCGCACCGGTGCATTCCTCTACTTCGCTGAGAATTGGCAAGTACAAAGATACTTCATTCGGGAAAAATCGAACTACTACTTTCGTGCCGCGAACTTTGCACAAAACGTATAGTATACGCGCCTGCACTCCATTTATTCGGTTAGATATAATTGACGCGCATAAATTCTTGACGGAATCTTCCAGAATTGAATCAATTAGCTGAGGTGATTCTTGAAATTGCTCAATTTTTGAAGCGACTTTTGTCGTGCGCGCCAAAATGTCCTTGCTTTTGGTGTCGTCGCTGTCATTCACGTCGCGTGTTTTCTCATCGTCCACAAGCGTAAGAAGCTCAGCTAAACCGTTCACAAACTCTGAAAGCAGAGCTGGTGCCGATTTCGTGAGATCAGGACAATCGTCAAAATCGGGGTCCGCCATCACATACTCAAAAAGACTCGTTTTGTTTGCTTCATCTCAAAAATGAAATCCGCGACGCGACTTTGACACGCGTTGCGAAAAACAACGCGCAACAAACAGTCACGTGACTGACGTTAAGCAGGAAAGAAAAAAATATGCGTCAGCCCGGAGTCGAACCGGGGGCTCGTCGATGGCAACGACGAATTTTACCGCTAAACCACTAACGCTTGTTGAAGGACTTCAGTAGATTAGGACAACTGTCAGAGTCGGGGTCCGCCAAAATTTTTTTCATATAGGGTCCGTTCGGTAACCTGTAAAAAAGCCTGTATTCTGTAATACAGGATTTTTGCGTTCGGTCCCAACTTGAAAATACAGTGTAAAATATAAACTTTTACAGGGTTGAGTCCCG